>PVHY01024028.1:0-11512 GCA_004024945.1 Uropsilus gracilis
CATCCATCCATCCATCCATCCATCCATCCATCCATCCATCCATCCATCCATCCATCCATCCATCCATCCATCCATTCATTCTAGGTCTCGCTATTTTTGGCGTGGAACCTTAGGCTCTCGTTGCCCAGGGTACCACAGACTCAAGCAATCCCCAGCCTCAGCTTCCGAGGTAGCTGGGATTACAGGCGCACACCACCATGCCCAGCTATTTTTTGGAACTAGGTCTCGCTACGGGCCCCCGGCGGGACTCAAACCGCGATCCCTAGCCCCGGCCGCTTCATAGGCTGAAGCTTACAGGCACGAGCCACCGTGCCCGGCCCTGTAGGAGTATTTTGTGGTCATCCTGAGAGGTTGCGATATTATTACCTATCATTTTACAAAGGTCATCTTTCACCCCAGCGTGCGTGCGGGCACACACGCACGCACGCACACACACACACACACACACACACGTGTTTTTTCTTTCCTTAAGGAGTGCTATCGTCAGGCACCTCAGGAATTGCCCAGAGTCACCCACTGCAGGGTTCTTCTGACCACTTATCTTCATATTTTTCCCCCATCCACATTGTTATTTACTACTTGGATAGTTTATTGAAGGTTCCTAAGGCATTGTTTACTCATTTTTCAGATGATTTATATCAGTTGCCTCATAGTGTTAGGGATAGATAATGTTAATAGAGTGGTAATTGACCAGCACTTCATAAATGTTAATTTTCTTTTAATCTCTTACGAACAATGCATTCTGTTATAAAAAGTCAAACTAATTGATGTTGACTACAAGCCCAGTTATATGTGCCAGTCCCTTAGGGGGCAATCCTATTTCTCAAAAAGGGCAGAGAAAAAAAAGATAATGTTAAAGAACTGTATCTCAAATGGTGGAGTCTTAGGTAGCATGACCAGCTATTAGGAAGGGATTTGGGGGAGTCTAAAGAAAAGAAACCTTCAAAATCATGTATTATCTGGTGATTTTTATTCTGTACATAGCAATAAGTCTGGCCCTATCTGCAGCAACAAAACCTGCAGATGATCTGAAGGAAAATTTGTAGTCCAGTGCCAGTAAACAATGTCCATGCTCTCTCTTACTCCCTCGTCCCCAGGTTGATTTCACTTGTTCCTGATTCCCTCCAGACTCACTGTTGGGGATGGGGGGGGTAACAAATAGACAGTGCTTCCCACCTCCTTTGAGTCTGTCGCCTGATCTCCAGTCCTGATTCTTTGCACATCCATTTGCTCTTCTTCTGCCTCCTCCTCAGACCTCAGACTTTCCATTCCCACTCTGCTCACAGCAGTACCTGCCCATTGCCCAGCCTCATGCAGCTCCACCCAGTACCAGTGTGTGGGGGTGAGGTTTGGCAGCAGGCAGTGTTGACAGTACTTCACTTGAGCACTACCCCTTCAGGCTCAGTCTCTCTTGGAACTTCTGGTGTTTTGCAGCTCCTCTCCTGCCACTTGGCAGCCAGAAGAGGAAGGCAGAGGTAGGGTAGGGAGTGGTTTGAACTGCTGGGTGCCAAAATCCAGAAACAAAACAAAAACCTGCCTGGACTCTGTCATCCACCACTTCCTTCCTTGCAAAGCCCTCAGACTTCCTTTTTGCAATTTTCCTCCCCTTCAAGAGATTTTCTTTTAAATCTTTCTGTTGTGGAACATTTCAAACATACATTGAAGTATAATCACCAAATTTTCATCATATATAATAATAATTTTGTTTCATCTCTCATCAATTTGTTATTTTTATTTCTGTGTTTATTCCTAGAATATTTAAAAGCTATCTATGAATTTACTGCTAAAGGATTTTCCTCTCCCTAGAGCTGGGCAGAAAAATCAAACCAAGCTTGGTGAGTTCAACTGCTTCCCCCGCCTCCCTAACTCTCATCAGTCCTCACAGCTGGAATCAGGCACAAATGCAGTTTCATAGCCTGATAGTTAATCTTTTCATAAATAACTCTGACTGCTTTCTTTATGCCAGACTCTGGGCTAGTTGCAGAGAATTACAAGAAAAATAGGATAAGACGCTCAGTTCGGTGGGAAAGAGTGAACAGGAAGTCCTGTTGGTCTGGGCTGATCACACAGGGGCAGCAGTTTTCATACTGCCTTGTTGGTTTACTTTGTAAATCAACAGTCACATATTATTTAAAAGGCCACAAAAATTTGCTTATTTTGTAAGTTTTCTCAAGGAATCTCAGGTTGAACTTTCAAAAATCTGTATTGTTTCCTCTCCTGAATTAAGAAACCAAAATCCAAGGAACTTTCTGTTAGATTCCACTTGCATTACCTATAAATTTGAGTGAATTCCTTCCTTCTCAAAAATTGCAAAATTGCTAAAAGTTTCTTGTCTGTGAAGGAGTCATCTTCCTTGCCTCCCACACAGCTGAAGCCCTACAAGGCAAGTGTTAGGTAAACTCTCCCAGAAAGACTTTGTGGACATTCCTGTGTCATTGTGGATTAAATGAGCATCATTCAAAAAAATATTCTGGGTAAGGCCTTAGTTGTATAACTAGTTATTCCATTATAGACTAATAAAAGGAGAACAGATTCTTGCTGAACCTATGTGAATAACCACTGTCATGTGAAATAAGGAGATTTAATAAGAGTTTCTGAATTCTTGATCTGGATGTGTGGGTCAGTGAGACTCAAATGTTACTTAGAAATGTTTATTTCCATTTCTAAGCAGAGTCTAGTAATTTACTATAAATCACAGAGAGTTTTAAAAGAAAGAAAAAAGTATATTTTAAAACATCAAAGTTAAAATAGGACATTAAAATGATACTCCAAGAATATAATTACAAAATTTCCTTCTCAGTTCATTCAGTCCTATACCATTACTTGTTCTGCTGCATATTGAAATCATCTGCTTTCTGACTGAAAAAAAGTTCTGGTAGCCTTGGCTGTCTGTGTTAGGCCCTGAATCAAACACAGCTCGGCACAAACACCCCAGACACATGAAGATAAGGACAAAAGAAATAGTTTATTAGGAAAGCTCAGCTGAGGGCTACTGAGTCGAGGAAGACTCAGCAGGCCAGCTTGTTCACCAGCAAGTCCTTTTATATGTCTTACAACCTAAGCTATACATCTGCATTCCTATTCTAAGTCAAACAAATGTAAAATATGGGGCACTTGTTGGAGACACAATTTAAGTTTATGACTAGGCTAACCATGAAGTTACCTATAATAATATAAGGCCATTTGAGAGGTTATCAATTTGTTTTCTTTTGCAGAGGGAGGGGGTGTCCATTAGGGAGGGAACTGCTTGTCTCCTAAATCAAGGGAGTGCTACACCAAATTTCCTCAATTTATTGTTCAGGCTTTTAACATTCCCACAATCTGCTGCTTTGGTATGAAAGTTGCCTATATGGTGGTAACTGAAAATCCATGCTTACTTACTTACTTACTTACTTACTTACTTACTTACTTATTTTGAGACTAGGTCTTGCTATTTTTGCCCATGGAACCGCAGGCTCTCGTTGCCCCGGGTACCACAGACTCAAGCAATCCCCAGCCTCAGCTTCCCAGGTAGCTGGGATTACAGGCACGCACCACACGCCCAGCTGTTTTTTTTGGAACTAGGTCTCACTATGGGCCCCAGGTGGGACTTAAACCGCGATCCCTAGCCCCAGCTGCTTCATAGGCTGAAGCTTATAGGCCACTGTGCCCAGCTGGAAGTCTCCGTTTTAAACTGTCCATAGTTTGGCATGTCTGGGCAAGTCCCTTTTCATGACATTTTGGGACCGTTCTTCCCTACTGAAAACAGATTCTAGCATGTGGTTTACAGAAGGACCTTCAGGCAAGCAGTTTTATCAACTAAGACTTATCTGTAAGTGACAAAGTCACAACATGCCTGTGATGTTTTAATTCTGGTGACTTTGAAATGTACAAATTTATGAAGGTTCATGAGAATACAAAGTGGAAGGAAATTTTGTAGTCTCCAGCATATAAAACCAGAGGATAAAGCCCTTTCAGAATAATTTTCAGACAAAATATCTCCTGAGGTAATTATTAAGCCTATTTCAAAGAAATCAGTGAATATTAGTTCTGCTGATAAAAATGGATGAACCCACAATGTTAGTGAGCTGGCATCCTTCCTTACAGAACTGTAGACTGTGAGAACACAGAGGACTTGGCAAGAGAAAGTCATAGGTTAGACATGAATTTTTTTGAAGCTTCTTTTATAGTCTGTTGATTCTGGAGGCTATTGTTGCTTCAGAGTGGGATGACTGTGAACTGCTTTGTTGTTATCAAAACTCTAGAGTTACAGATGCTGCCAAAAACCATCCAGTTATAAAGAACAAAGCATAGTATTGTGACTGTTGCAGAGGTTTATCTCCCCAGATAGACCCAGGGCCATGCAGAGCCAGAATGAGTAGAAGTCCAAATTTTATTTTATTTTATTTATTTATTTTTTAGAAACTAGGTCTTTCTATGTTGCCCGGGGTGGTTCCAAACCCACGAACTTAAGTGATCTTTAGCCTCAGCCTCCCAGGTATCTGGGAATTATAGGCAAGCACCACCACACCCAGCTATTTTTTAGAGACTTGTTCTCGATCTGTTGCCTAGGGTGGTCTCAAATCCGAGAACTCAGTGGATCCCAGGCATCAGCATACTAGCGCTGGAATTACAGGTGTGCCCAGCTAAAAGCCCAAATTAAAAAAAAAAATTAATTTAATTTAAAAAAAGCTCAAATCAGGGAAATAGTAGTGATTAGAAAGGAGATACAGGAGTTAGAAATGTGAAAAATATGGCAGAGGTTGGAAGGGTTGAGTTCTGTGGATTGTGAAGAGGTTCGTGGAGTTCATTTTATAAATATCAGTTGTGATTCATAACAATAAATTTTTTTTTTTTTGAGACTAGGTCTTGCTATTTTTGCCTGTGGAACTGCAGGCTCTCGTTGCCGGTGGTACCACGGACTCAAGCAATCCCCAGCCTCAGCTTCCCAGGTAGCTGGGATTACAGGCGTGCGTCACCACGTCCAGCTATTTTTTTGGGACTAGGTTTCGCTGTGTTGTCACGGGTGGGACTCGAACCGCGATCCCCAAACCCCCTCCCCCCCCCCCCCCCCCCCCCCCCCCCCCAGCCTCGCCACGACTCCATAAGCTATCATTTACAAGCATGCACCACCATGCCGGGCCTTGAAGCTTCATTTTTATTGTAAAACAGGAAAAATAATTTTAGCTTTTTTTCGGTGGGGAAGTTGTAAGGGTCTTAAGGGCGTATGTATGTGAAAACGAGCTAAAAGGTGAAACCATTTATTTATGTCCCTAGAAAACCTAAATGCCACTGTATATACATGGCAAGGAATACCTTTCCCTCTGGAAGAACTGATCCATGTCAGTGCTGGGGCAATTTGTGTATTTTGTTGAACAGAGTACAGGTTTCAGTCTCTACTTATCCCCTTCACCCGCCACCCTCAAGAAGGCTCAAACCTGCAAAACTGTTTCAGTAAGAGGAACCCCACTGTGTGCTATACAGGGAGGCAGTCCCTGTCAAGATGCTGGCTGAATATCCCTATAAGGCACCTCCGTTGGTGGGTCACCGTGAACTGACAGTGCTCTGTCTCAGTTGAGCCTGTAATCCCAGCTACCTGGGAAGCTGAGGCTGGGGATTGCTTGAGTCTGTGGTACCCCAGGCAACGAGAGCCTGCGGTTCCATGGGCAAAAATAGCAAGACCTAGTCTCAAAAAAAAAAAGAAAGAAAGAAAGAAAAGAAAAGAAAAGAAAAAGGTTGGTTTTATATTTACTTTGTTCTTCAGATGTGCAAAATCATGTTCCTTGATAATAAAGACTAAGTAGAGAGGAAAAACTGATAATGCAGGAGAGAAGGGAAAATTGCTGGAACAATGATTTAAGTACGCAGATGCTGGAGATGGATTACCTGGGTTTACACGTGTAAATGAGTTACTTTATCTATGAATTATACTTCAAGCTAGCAAAGGGGACATATAGTATGTTTGCTGTAAAAGATTGGAGATGATGACATGGTTGGGAGACAATGGTTAAAAATAATTGATTGTGTAGTCAGGCGTGGTCGCATGCGCCTTTAATCCCAGCCTTGGGAGGCTGAGTCTAGGAATTACTTGCGTCCATGGATTGGAGACTACCCCGGGCAACATAGGGAAACCTAGTCTCAAAAAATAGCCAGGAGTGGTGGTGCGTGCCTGTAATCCCAGCCTTGGGAGGCTGAGGCTAGGGATCACTTGAGTGTGTGGGTTCGGGTCTACCCGGGCAACATAGTGAGACCTTGTCTCTAAAAATAATAATAATAATTATAATAATTAGTTGTGGACATGGGATGGAGACATAGGAGTGAAACGAAAGGATGGACAGGATACTGAATGATGTCTTATTGATAAGGAATCCAACTCTGCTGTGGGTCCCAAACAAGCTGTTAAGTTCTGTTCCAGGACTTCTGTCACTCACATACCCACCAGATACACAAAAGTTCAGGATAGGCCTAGTGGGGAGGGGAAATTTTCTTCCTTTTTTTTTTTTTTTAGAGACAGATATATTGCCCCAATACTTTTTTTTTCTTTTTTTTGAGACTAGGTCTCGCTATTTTTGCCCGTGGAACCGCAGGCTCTCGTTGCCCAGGGTACCACAGACTCAAGCAATACCCAGCCTCAGCTTCCCAGGTAGCTGGGATTACAGGTGTGTGCCATCACGCCCAGCTATTTTTTTGGAACTAGGTCTTGCTACAGGCCCCAGGCGGGACTCAAACCGCAATCCCTATCCCCCGGCCGCTTCATAGGCTGAAGCTTACAGGCATGAGCCACCGTGCCCGGCCAAACCAACCTTTTATTGACACTCATTCTCATTGGCTCTTATTGACTGTAGATAGTTTTGTCCTAAACTGAAATTTCCCAGACTTGTTATCCAATTCAGACTTCTTAACACCAGACTCCTCTATTCACTGCATTCACATGCCTTTGCTATATTTCATCTTGCAATTTAATAGACATGTGAACTTGATAGTTACACAGGCTTAAGAAGAATGAAGAAGACTGACAGGGTATCCACCCAAATGTCTTGATCAGGGTCTTGTGTGTTTGTGTGTGTTTCCCTACACATTTATGGAAGATTTCTAGAACAAACAATAACATTTGGAAAAAAAACATCAACATTTGTAATTATTATTGATTCACAGGAAGTAGCAAGATAGTACACAGAGATCCCTTACACAATTCATCGAGTTTCCCCTAGTGATTTATATAGTACACTATCAACATGAGGATATTAACATAATGTATATGTGTTGTTCTATGTCATTTAATTTCAAGTGTCAGATTCATGTAACCACCACTGCAGTCAAGATAAAGGTTTATTCATCACCATATAGATCACCTTTGTGGTACCTCTTTACACACTCTTAGAATTTTATCCCCACCATCCTAATCCCTAACAATCATTATTATGTTTTCCCTGCTTTGTATTTTTTTTTTTTTTTGAGACTAGGTTTTGCTATTTTTGCCCATGGAACCGCAGGCTCTCGTTGCCCGGGGTACCAGAGACTCAAGCAAGCCCCAGTCTCAGCTTCCCAGTTGGCTGGGGTTACAGGCGTGCACCACCACACCCAGCTATTTTTTTTTGGAACTAGGTCTTGCTATGGGCCCCAGGCGGGACTCGAACTGCAATCCCTAGCCCTGGCTGCTTTGAAGCTTACAGGCACGAGCCACTGTGCCTGGCCCTTTCCCTGCTTTGTAAATATTATAAAAATGAAATATATAATACATGAACATTTTATATTGTTTTCTCACTCAGTATAATGCCCTTGACATCTATCAAGATTGTGTATATCAGTAATTTGTTCTTCTACGTTTTTGAGTAATTTTCCTCGGTTTACATGTACCACAGTTTGCTTAGCCTTCACCTATGGAAGGACATTTAAACTGTTTTCCATTTTTGATTAATATGAATAAAACTACCATTAACATTTGTGTATAGGTTTTTGTGAGGGAATAATTTTTCATTTCTCTGGGATGAATGTCCAAGAGTGTGATTGCTGGGTTGCATAGAGTATGTTTATTATTTTAAGAATCTGCCAAGCTATTTTCCAGGATGACTGTACTCTAACTAGTAATGTATGAAAGACAGTCTCTCTGCATACTAGTCAGTATTTGGTATTATAGCTATTTTTAATTTTAGTGATTCTGGAAGATATATGATGATATATGCTCATTGTGTATCTTCAGCACTCTTTCTCTGTAATTCTATACCCCTGGTACTGGAATTCTGTCTCCTCAGCTAAAGGATACCTGCCTGGTACTCTTCTTGGGTTCCTCTTTGACGCCATGGTCTAGAAACTCTCTATGAAGGAAAGGTGAAGGAGTGATAGAACTCATCCTATTTGTTTCTCATCAATCAGTGGTCACTTCCTTCACTGACTGTTGGCCAATGTCTTGAAAATCTGTTGTTTCATATAATTTGTTTGTCTTTCTAAGAATTTTAGACAAAATCCAACTACAGTCATTTTATCCTGACTACAAATGGAAATTCATTTTAAATTAATTTGCAATGAGAAATAGCATTTAGAATCTGTGTCTTAGATGGAGTCACTGTCAATTTTCTGATCAATGTATGTGTTCTATGTCTACTTACATTCTGTCGAGTAACCTGCCTATCTATTTACCTACCTATATATCATCTATCTGAAATTTTGCTTACCTGGAATTAAGGATCCTTAACACCAGAATTACCATTACATATCTATAGTATCTGAAACGCTAACCTTGAGTCACCTTCTTTTGTAAAATGAAGCATCATCTTATTTTATGAGCCTTAACTCCTTCACTAAGATTCTAGCATATTGTTTGACTTCTTTGAAAAGCAGTGAACAATGTTGGTAGCTGCACTCCTTAGCACATCTGATATCGAAACAGAAAATAACATTAATCAGTCAATTGACATGTGTTGGTAATTGCTATATATAATAACAGTAACACCAGAAATAGCAATAGTTAATGATAAATTCATGTTTCTACATGCAATATCTTATATGGCATTCATAACATTCATGTGAAGCAAGAGCAAATATTAGATGTAAAATTTGTAGAAGATGTAAAAATTGTAAATAAACCTGAATAGTAAACAAACTCCTCAAGTATAAAAAAGCAGGTGATGTGAATAGTTGAATGTGTTATCTTCATCAACTCTAAACTACTCCTGGACTCAGTGGAGGAGTCCATTTCTGATTCATGTTGCATATCAACCTTACCCAAATGAACTGGCAGAAATGATACTAAAGAGGATTAGCACAAGCAAATCATAAGGATGATATGCAGTATACACACCTATACACAAAGGAAGTGCTCAAAATTGGTTAGTTATTATTACCATTTTAAATTATCAACATCAGCAATACTAAAAGGTCAGCCTGTAGACTTTGCAGACCACATACATGGACCTGAAACCATCTTTAGAACTGCTGCTGAATGACAAAGCAAAGCATCTTCCTCGCAGTCCTTGTTTATGTCTTCAGAGGGTTTTTATAGTGATTTAATAATGTTCAGAGTTAAAAATATTATCTCATGATGTCACTTTTAGCTAAAGACTGCTTTTATAGCTAAATCAATATTGTATACTCTCCTGGTTTTACTCATCGGAATATAGAGACTAACAGCAATAGTACTGTGTTTGGATAATGTCTTATCCAGGGAAAATTGCCAGGTTTTCAAAATCTGGATATTTTTACAGGGATCTAGATGCTGGGGGAGTGGAAAAAAGACATGGAGAGTCAGTCAAGGGCCAGGAAATCTTTCATAGGTGAAGATAATGGGAAAATTCATGATTGACTCAGATTTTCAAATGAAGTCATAATAAAGCTCTAAAATGTAAAATAACAGCCATGTTGGAACATGACCTAAGTAAAAGTTAGAGATCTTGACATTCCAGAAATAATAGGAAAGGGTTAAAGCATATACTGATGGAGAATATAAGGAAATGACCTGTTTTAAAATTCATGGGCAAGGTCAGGCTGCTAAAAACCATCCAGACAGTGGGTGCAGTTTCCCAGACTTGAGACATTTCCTGTCTTGAATATTTGGATCTTTCTCAATACCCAAATAGCTGTATTTCAAAGTGTCCGTGGGAGCAGAAAGGAGAACTGACTGTATTTATTCAGGGCTGAGGGGGACGGGTGTAGGAAGGGATGTGGGCTTAAGAAGTAAGTCTGGGTTAAGAGCACATGGACCAACAGGACATTGCCATTTTTCTGCAGACTACCATCTAGAGCACTGTTCAATAAGGAAACCCTGGGTGGGAAGAATTTGGGAATCAGGAGGACACGAGAATTTTGGAAGCTACTTAGGTGCACAGGTAAGTCATTGTGGTTTTTACTGTGCCATAGGAAAAACATAGACAGATCTTTTACTTAAGAACTTTTTTATTTGAAATATTATTCTAGAGAAAAGTTGCAATAATAACATAAAAAACTCCTGAATACCTTTGATTGAGATATGTTATTTAAAGGTAAGCATGCATGTACACACATACACATAATCTATTTTTGGAAGTATTTAAGAATAGGCTACATATATAATGCCCCTTTACTTCCATTTTACTTCTGAACTTCCAAACTTTTAACATTTAGAAGTTTGTTTTCTAAAAACAAAAATACTCTCTTAAATAATCACAGTCCAATTTTTAAATTTGATACATCAGACATTTCTTTGCCACAAAGTGTGTACTAACTTTATCACTTGTACCACTTCCTGGTAGGGAAGATCTCTTGATAAGAAGAGACAAACCTTGGGACAAAGATGTGTGATCCTCTTAACTTTTATTAGTCTTGTCTTTTCTAGTAGAGAACCTTAGCAGATTAGTTGCTTGGTTTTTTGTTTGTTTGTTTGTTTTGAGAGTAGGTCTCGCTGCATTGCCTGGGATAGTCCCGATCCCATGAACTCAAATGATCCCTATCCTCAGCCTCCCATGTAGCTGGGATTACAGGGGTGAGCCACCACACCCGGCGCATTTTCTTTTCTTTTATTTTTATACCACTTCTCTGCATACAAAACTTATAAATAGGAAATACCCAGATGTTAAATGGTCTTTAGCAGTAGTAGTAGTAGTAGTAGTAGTAGTAGTAGTAGTAGTAGTAGTAGTAGTAGTAGTAGTAGTAGTGGGGATCTGGCATGACAAGATGTAGTCTTAGCAAGTTCCTGAGATCCCTCCTGCCTGCATCTACTCAGTTTAAGAGAACAGGCAACAACACTTTCTCTGCTCCTGCTGATCTTTTGGAGGGAGGTAGGTGACAAAGAAAGTAATAGATACTTGAATGAGCAAAAGTAAACTAGGGATAAAACTAGAATGGGGATCTCATATTCTAGTGCTTTACTAAGGATAAGGTTTCTGTAAGTGATTCTCTTAAGGCATGATTGCTTGTTTTTTCAATATTTTCTTTGACTATTTGGACCTAATTTCTGTTTAAAAGTCAATTGATGCAAATTGTCCCACTTATTTTCCACATATGAACCAATTTCAATCTGGTTCCCCTGGTTATCTACAGGATCCATGTGCAACAGGGAATG
>PVHY01024029.1:0-20158 GCA_004024945.1 Uropsilus gracilis
AGAGTAGGTCTTGCTATTTTTGCCTGTGGAACCGCAGGCTCTCATTGCCCGGGGTACCATAGACTCAAGCAATCCCCAGCCTCAGCTTCCCAGTTAGCTGGGATTACAGGCGCGCGCCACCACGCCCAGCTATTTTTTTGGAACTAGGTCTCGCTACGGGCCCCAGGCGGGACTCGAACCGTGATCCCTAGCCCTGGCCGCTTCATAGGCTGAAGCTTACAAGCACGAGCCACCGTGCCCGGCCTAGGATGGAAGGTATTTGAGAAGGTGATCGGCACACTGGTTTGTTCGGGCTGGATGGCCTCATCCTGGTAATGTAATTGCCATATAGCCTGAGGCCAAAATAAAAGCTACGCACATGAATTGTAAGCCCATTTTAAGTAGAAATGAACTTGGTTTCCACCACGATTGTAGGCTATTTTACCAAGGTAAGAATTAATCCCAGTAGAAAGATGAACACTGGAAAACTGAGCATCAGCTGCATGATGTGTTTTGTATGTACAAGGTACATTTTCTGATTTCTCAGTTTTGTGAGAGGTATTATTTCTCCTTTGATAAAGAAGTGGATTTGGGTTGCATAATTTCGCCAAAATGATACATTGATTTGTATCATGATACATAAGCCAGACTTTACGGCTCTGAAGTTCTATCTTTTCTTTAAATTTAGAATGTATCTGCCAGTTTATTCTTTCAATTCATATTTGAGCCTATGTGGTTTGTTGAGCATTGAAAATAGAAAGATGGAAAATATAGAGAGCTGTCTTGTCAGAAAAGATGCAAGAAAGCTGGGTGTGGTGGAACGTGCCTGTAATCCCAGCTACTTGGGAGGTTGAGGCTAGGAATCACTTAAGTCCGCGGGTTTAAGACAATCCCGGGCAACATAGTGAGACCTAGTCTCAAAAAAATAGCCGGGTGTGGTGGTGCACGCCTATAATCCCAGCTGCCTATGAGGCTGAGACTGGGGATCACTTGAGTCTGTGGGTTCGGAACTACCCCAGGCAACATAGCGAGACCTGGTCTCAAAAAAAAAAAAAAAAAAAATAAGATGCAGGAATGGCACAAAGAAGATGTTTATCTTTGCTTGTATGTCATAAGTGCGGTGGTGTGGTGTGAAGCATTGGAACAAAATGGACTTGGGAGTTGGGTCTTGTTGAATGGATAGACATAACTAGGCAGGCTGGGAGATAAGGAATGAACCCCTGGTAGTATAATTGTAAAATATATGTGAGTGAATTCACGGTAGGTGTACAATTATAGAGCCAGAAAACAGTGGGGTAAGTTTGGGAAAAGAAAAGAAAGGAACCTATTTTGTTGTCAAGTGCGGTAACATCAAGAGAAGTGGTGCAAAGGTGTAATGGATCAAATCATGGGAGAAAGGACATTCAATGTAATGCTATGTGCTTAGTATTGGAAAATAATAGGTAATCAAGATCTCTGACCTGTGGTGAAGGGCAAGAAGGTTCAAAACACCTGCTTCTTCCACCAGTTCATTTTGAACTCCAAGAAGTATGTATTTTTAATAATTTTGCGGTAGGTTTTCTGAATTATTTTGAGTTTTGATTATTCAGCTTATTGTTCATGATCGTCTTTTCTCTTTCTAGGCAGAACGTGTTCATGAATTAAATGAAGAAATTGGCAAATTGTTGGCCAAGGTGGAACAACTAGGAGCAGAAGGGAATGTGGAAGAATCGCAGAAAGTAATGGATGAAGTAGAGAAAGCACGGGCAAAGAAGAGAGAAGCAGAGGTAATTTCTTAATAGTAGTGAATAGACCCTATTAAATTCATTTACACTGATGTCCTCCTTTTAAGGAAAGAAAAAGATTTAAATGCATGTTTACTATTTTTCACAGACAGGAGACCTGGGGGAAAACTTATTAACAGTGATTGTTGTAACCTGTCTAGGGGATGACTTTGACCTCGTCTTTGTGTTAAAGTAAGGCTGATTCCCAGACAACTGGAAAGTGTTCTTTCTCTTATGCAGGTTTTGCGGTAACTGTTATTTCTTCTTACGTGTTTGATGGAATTCACCAGTGCAGTCATCCAATACTAACATTTACTTGTGGGCAAGGTTTTTAGTAAAAAATTTAACTTTTTAGTAGTTACAGGGTTTTTCAGTTTCCTTTTAAATTACTTCTGGAGTTTCTTTCGCAAACTGTTTTAGTTACATTTATTGACAAGATGCTGTACCTTGACTCTGCTGTACCTTTTAACAAGTATCAAACTTGTTTGCAGTTGGTGTTTTCCTTTTTTATTCAGTCTAGCTGAATGTTGTCTCAGGGTTATTCTTTCAAAGAAACACTTTCTGATTTTACTATTTTCCTCTTGCGACTTGTCTGTTTTCTGTTTCATTGATTTCTCGATTTCCTTCTACGCTAGAATGAATTTGTTCTTATTTTAACCCCTTAAGAGAGAGGGTTATGTCACTGATGTCAGACCTTTTCAGTGCTACAGCTTTCTGTGCGTGACTGTAGTTGCATTCCATAGATTTCATATGTTGTATTTATTCAGGTAAAAATATTTCCTGGTATCACTTAGGATTTCTCCTTTGACCAATGGGTTATTTATTGAGTGTCTAGTTTTTTTTATATATTTTGGTGGTTTTTTCCTCAGATATTTTGCTGTTACTGATTTTAATTCTGTGTGGTCAGAACATTTGTGTGATTCTAGTTCTCTTCAGTATATTGATACCTTTTTATGATCTGCATCTACTTGGTGAATGTTCATCTGTACTTATCAAATGGAATGGTCTGTAAATGTCCAACAAGTTAAGAGTTGATAGATTTTTCTGTATCTTAGCGATTTTTTTGTATAGTAGTGCTATTGCTGAGGAAAATTGCAACTTTGATTGTACATGAGTCACAATGCTTTCCTTGGTTTGAGTTCTGGCTTCATGTATTTTGAAACTCATATTTAGTTAGCATTTAAGGTTATGCCTTTATGATTACTTGAACCTTCTATTATTTTGAAATAGTCTTCCTGATTTCCACTAATGTCCTTTGTTTTGAAATCTCTTTGATGCTAAATAAAACCTTTCTAACTTCCCAGTACATTTCACCTTAGACTATAAACCCTTGAGAAATCTTTAGAGGGTAAAAAGAGATAAACTAAGATAAATAAAAGCAGGATCCTGAAAAGTACTTAATCCAAAGTGGGAGAAGAGGAGTGAGCAGTAGCTATACAGTAAGAGGCAGCTGTCCTGTTATCTGGCTGCCTGTGTCCATGCAGGGGTTTGGGCCGGACACGGTGACTCGTGCCTGTAAGCTTCAGCCTATGAAGTGGCCGGGGCTAGGGATCGCGGTTCGAGTCCCACCTGGGGCCCACAGTGAGACCTAGTTCCCAAAAAATAGCTGGGTGTGGTGGCACACACTTGTAATCCTAGCTACCTGGGAAGCTGAGGCTGGGGATTGCTTGAGTTCGTGGTACTCCGGGCACTGTGAGCCTGCGGTTCCACGGGCAAAAATAGCAAGACCTAGTCTCGAAAAAGAAAAGAGTTTGTAAAATCTCTTTCAGTTTAGGTTGGTCAAAATTCTTTTGCTGGTTAAAATTTTTGAGGACTACCACTAAATTACAGTTGGATCCTGTCAGAAGGTACATATTAGTTATTTGTCCCAGTTCTGGTGGTGGTAATAGTGTCTCTTACTTTTGACCTCCATTATGATAGTTACTGATGATTTTTGTCTAAATCTGCTGATTACCTTTCACGAACTTTGCTATAGGGTTTATCCAGCAATTTCCACGTACACATCTCATTAGCCAAAGAAAACTTAGACTGTAATAATTTTAGCTAGCATGCTGCTGCCTCAACCAACAAGAATCTGTCATTAAAGAAAATAGGGTAATAGTAGTTAGGCAAACCCTTTAAGTTGTATCATTTATTAATGGACTTAATGTAATAAACTTATTGCTCAAAAGGCATCTTTCATTTCTTGTCTTATTGAACCTCTTCCTTTTAGTGGGAAGTCTTAGAAGTCATGTTTCCAAAGTGGTGATAAAGGACTGTGGTAAAGAAATAAGGCCATGGCAGGAAGCTCTTATGTATGGAAGACATATATTCTCTACAATCAGGGCCAGTTTCTGCTTCTTTGACCCTGTTCTGGTTGCTTTATCTCATTTGTAACAAGAATTTTAGGAGACAGAACATTGTAGAGCATAGCGAAAACTTTTCAGAAACTCCTGTGTCATGGAAGAATTGTTAGAATAGTTCATGGCTAAAGGTGTTTGAAGCTCTGATCTTTCACCTCTGGGGAAGAGGTCCTAAGGAAGAGGATGTGGGTAACGGGAATCTCTACCTTTTGTAAGATAAAATAACCATGCTGTTGGGTGTTCGTTAGAAAGCAATTTTGGCATAATATAGTGACTTTAATTGCACAACTACTCATGTTTAATTCTGCTTATTTAATATAGCTTTACTAATTGTATGAATTTTATTGAAGTTTAAACCTTTTTTTTCTCGTTTTTGTTTAGGAAGTTTATCGGAATTCGATGCCAGCTTCTAGTTTTCAACAGCAGAAGCTTCGAGTTTGTGAAGTCTGCTCTGCCTATTTAGGTCTTCATGATAATGACAGGCGATTGGCTGATCATTTTGGGGGCAAACTGCACCTGGGATTTATTGAAATAAGAGAGAAGCTTGAAGAATTAAAGGTACATTGGTAAATTAGTATCCCTTACTTGTATTTAGCCACTTGTTCATTTGTTCTATATTAGTTATCTTTTTCTATAATATTCTTCACTGTGATTGAAGAATATATTCAGGGACATGTTCTTGACTATCATCACATTAACGATCTGTCCAGAATAATGCAGGATTATAAAAGGGGATACTTTGCTTGGTGGATAATGTCTAAGAAACACAACTTTTAAATAGTGCTCCTTTATTCTAGGAATATTTTATGTTGATTATGATGCAGCATTGGAAATATATTGCAGGGCCGGGCACGGTGGCTCCTGCCTGTAAGCTTCAGCCTATGAAGCGGCCGGGGCTAGGGATCGCGGTTCGAGTCCCTTCTGGGACCCATAGCGAGACCTAGTTCCAAAAAAAAAATATCTGGGCATGGTGGCGGATGCCTGTAATTCCAGCTACCTGGGAAGCTGAGGCTGGGGATTGCTTGAGTCTGTGGTGCCCCGGGCAACAAGAGCCCGCCGTTCCACAGGCAAAAATAGCGAGACCTAGTCTCAAAAAAAACAAAAACAAAAAACAAAAGAAATATATTGCCGGCTGGGCACGGTGGCTCGTGCCTGTGAGCTTCAGCCTATGAAGCGGCCGGGGCTAGGGATTGAGGTTCGAGTTCCACCTGGGGCCTGTAGCGAGACCTAGTTCCAAAAAAATAGCTGTAATCCCAGCTACCTGGGAAACTAAGGCTGGGAATTGCTTGAGTCTGTGGTACCCCGGGCAACGAGAGCCTGCGGTTCCACAGGCAAAAATAGCCGAGACCTAGTCTCAAAAAAAAAAGAAAGAAAGAAATATATTGCATATTGAGTCTTGTACTAATTTCATGCAAAGTTCCCCTAAATTTGCTTTTCCATGGCATGAATAAAATATTTAAAGGAAACTTGCAAAATGAGTATCACTGAATTAACCCAAGACCTGCAGTTGGACAATTGAAATAATGCTGAATCAGAACCAACTAGCATTGTCTCTGTATTTGTGGTTAATATTGAACAAATTCTGAGTAGCAAGGATGATCTTACGTATGTTTTTTGTAAAATGATAAAATGAGTTTCATTATAGCAAAAGGTAATTGAGCTGTTAACGACTCAAGTAGTACCTACTTGGTAAGTAAAAATAAAGCGCTAGAAAATGGTTAGAGGAGGAAAGTCACTGAAGTAATTCCAAAATGCAGCTGCCTGTTCGAGACTAGTTCTCGCTATGTTGCCCAGGGTTGTCTCAAAACTTGAGGATTCAAGTGATCCCTAGCCTCAACCTCCCAGGTAGCTGGGATTACAGGCGCGCACCACCATGCCCAGCTATATTTTAGAGACTAGTCTTGCTATGTTGCCCAGGGTAGTCGCAAACCAGTGGACTCAAGCTATTCCTGACCTCAGCCTCCCAGCCCTAGGATTATTAGGGATGCATCACCGTGCCCGGATCTTATGCGAAGTTTTGTTACTTGCACTGTTCTGGAAATTGAGTATGATAAAATTTAAAGTAATGCTCATTAACAATGAACCCAGTAAATAATTCTACTCATTATTTTCACTATCATCTTTTAAGAGAGTTGTGGCTGAAAAGCAGGAAAAAAGAAACCAGGAACGCCTGAAGCGAAGAGAAGAAAGGGAAAGAGAAGAAAGGGAGAAGCTGAGGAGGTATGAGCTAACTGAAAAGCTGAAATTGAATGTCCTACGATCTAAAGAGATGTGATTGATAGAACATTTTAGATGTTGAAAAAAATCTGGACCCAGGAGATTCCTATTTTCTTAAAAAAAAAAAAAAAAATTCTACGTTTAAGACAGTGTTTATTACAAATATCTTAACTTACAGCCATTCAGTTAAGATGATTTAAGTATATGGAATTATGAGAAGACTGTTTAGCATCTTTATGTTTTTGAGATTTTTCCACAAAACCTTTTATAATCACTCTGATTTTCATGATGGGCTAGCTTAATGCCAGGTTGATGTAGAACTGTTTTTTTTTATTTTTATATTTAATGATAAAAGGTTTGGGGATTTTATTTCATTGATTTTTTTGCCTTTATATTTTTATATTTCCTGAATTATAGTAGCTGTAAACTATTAAAATTTTTAATGACCTAGTATAGGTAGCTGTACACAATTCTTTTCATACTGGTTGTAACTCATGTTTATAATTTTCTTTTTTAGCAGTAGGCGGGATACGTATGCCACAAAAGACTTACCTATGGTTCTCACCTTACAAAATTCCTTTTTATTATATTTTACATCTTTGAGATTTAAGTACTTTTTTTGGGAAGATGACCTCCCTTAATTACTGCTTTATAATATTGACCAGGCTGTTCCCCTTCCTCCAGAAGACTGTAGCTGGTCACTTCACACACTTTAAACTGACATTTGTGTTACAGGGCTTGTAACAGGTGGTCTTTTTTGAGCTGTAATGACAAAATGAAACAAAGCTACATGTGATTATCTGCATTTTTATAATACTGTTATTCCTCCGTTTCTAGAAACGTTCTCCAGTTACATAAATTTTGCCTTGGAGTCCTGTCTTTGGCTCTTTTGTGAATCTGTGTGAAAATATTGCTGTGTGAAGAAAGTATTTAAGATGATGTTAAATGGCATTACAGCTATCAGTTTGTTAAAATTCAACTGAATCTAGTTTTAACATCAGTGATTCAGCTGCCGTGGCATTCAAATGAAAAGACAGATTTCTCACATCTTTATTGTCAACTAGCAAATTTTTTTTTTTTTTTAATTATATAGGATGTGACACTTTCAGAAATGTTTTAAATTTTTTTTATTTTACCTGAATTTCTCTAAGTAAGCATGGGAGATTAGGAAGTTATATGACACTAAGAAATGACACATAAAATGCAAGTCCACTATTAAAAAGGATGATAAAATTACTACCAGTTACTATTTATTATTTGCTAGGCAGTGTGGTAAGAATCTTTCTGAATTAGTTTATCTGATACTTAGAACCGTCTCCTTTCACCATGAAATGTATATTACTATTCTGCGTCTGCAAATGACACACAGCAGAGGGAAAGAACACCAAGTGACCTCTGGAGGTCATGTAGGTGGTAGATAGTAGAACCTGAGTTAAAACTTTTTTTTTTTTTAAAAGAGACCAGGTCTCACTATGTTGCCTGGGGTAGTCTTGAATCCACAGACTCAAGTGATCCCTAGCCTCAGCCTCTTAGGTAGCTGGGATTACAGGTGGGCTCCACCACGCCTGCCTTAGAACCTGAGTTAAAACTTTTTGCAGCCTGAATCCAAAACCATGTATATATATATATATATATATATATATATATATATATATATATATATATATATAAAACCATGTTATATATTTTCCACAGAAAAATCCATGTTACTTCCTAGTACCTATATTAAATTGTTGTATTTTGTGTTAAAAATGTAAGATTAAGTTTCGTTTTCTAGGGTTTATCTGGTTTGAGGTTATAGTTCGAAAATATGTATCTGAGTTCACAAAAACTTTACTCTCTATTGTCAGAGGGAAAGAAGAAATGACAGGTTTTGTTTTTTTTTTAAAGAATTTTTTCCAGTCTGGGAATTGATTTTTGAAAATCAGGGAATTAATTATGTATATATATTACTTCCTGGGAGGAAGGAGGTAGGGTGGGAGGGAGGAAGGATGGGAGGATGTTTGTGTGTCTTTGTTGTGCATATGTGTGTGTATTTGAAGAGGGAAGTTCCAGTGCTAAGGTGAGGAAACCCAGAGAAATGGTGGTCCATTTTGGAAAAACTTGTGTGCATAAACACATACCTTATTTATAAAGTTAATGTAAATCTAGAAATTAAGAAAAATATAATTTTAGCAGCATGTTGCACCGTTTCTCATTTTCAGTTACTTTTCTAAAAATAGATGTTCTTTTTTTAGGTCTCGATCACATAGCAAGAATCCTAAAAGGTAGGTATAATGCAAGATAGGTATAAGTAAGTGAAGCTTTGTTCTTCAAAGATAGTTTTTATAAATAGCATTTATAGAATAGAATTAATCGAGTATTAATTTTCTTCTGTAGTTGAAGTTTGGAACAAGTGTCATTTGAGAAGAAACTAAGATGATACTCATGAATTACAGTTTTGTTTTACCAGAGTTAAATTACACACAGTGCTCTGGAGTAATAAGGAAAACAAAAAATATTTCAGAATATTTTTTTTTAAAAAATATTCTACAAAAAAAATTCTACAAATACAATGCATTCTTAGGTTAAATGGTTGGATACCATAGTTTGGAGAGATCTGCAATATTTTGACTTTATTAACCATTTGTATAGTGATCCTTAAAAGCTTTAAGAAGGGCATTTGCAGCCATTAAGAGGAAGAGAGGGAAAGATAACTTTTCTGACTTCAGCATCACCATTTGCGGAAACCTGTACGTTACAGTTTTTACTTAGTTACTGAGAAAGCTTGTACTTAATCATTTTAAATTCTCTTCCTATCCTCATTCCTACCCTGAGTATATCTGAATCTATTTTCACCTAGAATGCCTTTTCTTTGTCAGATCTCACCATTTTTTTTTTTTTTTTTTTTTGAGACTAGGTCTTGCTATTTTTGCCCATGGAACTGCAGGCTCTCGTTGCCCGGAGTACCACGGGCTCAATCAACCCCCAGCCTCAGCTTCCCAGGTAGCTGGGATTACAGGTGCGCTCCACCACACCCAGCTATTTTTTTGGAACTAGGTCTCGCTATGGGCCCCAGGCGGGACTCGAACTGAGATCCTTAGCCCCGGCCGCTTCATAGGCTGCAGTTTACAGGCATGAGCCACCATGCCCGGCCAGATCTCACCATTCTTGAGAGCACATCCTGTTGTGAAACCTTCTGAGTAATGTTTTCCAAGAACTTATCCCTATAACTAGAACACTTGTTACAAAAGACAACTCTTGAAGTTTCTGCTTTATGCCCCTCTCACTTTTTAGAATCTTTTTAGTGGTGTTTCTGCTTAGACCTCTAAAATAATTGGCACGTAAGTAGATGACACCAATTGTATCAGCTAGTTTTGAGTTTCTCAAAAATAAGATGAGATGTAGAGACATTACATGGGGATACTGTTGTTTATTTGCAGGCTTTGTTGAAAAGTTAAACTGCCTGTACACCATTTTTAGATATTTGGACAGAAATTAAATCTTTTTTTTTGAAACTAGGTCTTGCTATTTTTGCCTGTCGAACTGCTGGCTCACGTTGCCCGGGGTACCACAAGCAGTCCCCAACCTCAGCTTCCCAGGTAGCTGGGATTACAGGCGTGTGCCACCACACCCAGCTACTTTTTGGGACTAGGTCTCGCTGTGTTGCCTCAAGCGGCACTCGAACCCACGATCCCTGCCCCAGCTGCTTCATAGGCTGAAGCTTACAGGCATGCGCCACCGTGCCCGGCTCCAGAAATTAAATTTCTACCCCTTCCAGGAGTCCAGAAGTCTTAACCTCCTTATTGCAATAGTCTTTTTTTTTTTTTTTTTAAGTTTTATAGGCATTTAATAGTTTACCAGTTAGTACAATATGCAACAGCCTTTTAACTGGCCTTCTGATTTCTATATTACTCATTCTCCACCACCACAATCTGTTTCTCACATTTCAACCTGCACAACCTCTTTAGAAGTGCTATCAGTCATGTCAGCTCTTTTTTTCAGACCCTCCAAAATACTCCCATCTCTCTCATTCATACGAGAACTTGAAATGCTGCTGTAGCTTTTGAACAGGGCTGCCAATCTGCCCCGATACAGTTTCAGTTTGTTTTGTTTCTGCATGTTTAGTAGTAGTTCTGCCTTCCCCTCTATATAATTTATCCTTTGGAGCATCTTGGTTTGAATGATACTGTACCTTGTCATTCTGCTTGTCAGACCATTGACATTACTCCCCTTTGCTCACTTGATGCTGCCAGACGCTGCTTTTCCTCTGTATGTCCCGCGTCTTCTGTACTGTGTTCTGTCTGCCTGAAGCTAACTGCTCTGTGCAAAAGATGACTACCTCAGTTTTCTCTTCATCTTTACCTTGCTTGATACTATTTCTTCATCATCAGACACACTTTTGTTCACTCTTGTGTATCTGTATAAACCCTTTCATAAGCTCCATGGAGTTAAGGGTTTTTTTTTTAATTTGCTGCTCCATTTCCTTAGTGCCTGGAACACTTATAAGTGCATTAGGTACCCAGAAAATATTTCTTGAATGAAGAAATGATTGTCTTGAGTTTTCACAAAAGTGAATTATCATTGGATAATAGTTCAAGGTGAACGATTATTAAACAAACGGTCATTTGATAACACTTGTTACTGAATGTGTTTTTTGCTCTTTCCCTTGTGGTCCTCAGAAATATTTTATGATGTTATGGAAATATTCTGTTCTGTGGCTAATGTTATGTCTGCACTTTGTCTCATTGACCATAATGTTGACATAAGCTGAATTGCTTTGAAACTTAAACTAAATCATTTGAAAATAAATTATGAATTATATCACTTGAAAAATGTGCTTAGAACTTACTGATCAAATTATGAGGAAAATCACATTCTGAAAGTGACTTAAATAAACTTGATTGTCATACAACTTATATGCCATATGTTTACCCACTTTTAAGTGTACAAATCAGTGATTTTTAGTAAGTTTAAAGTTTATGACTAACAGAATTCAGTTTTAGAACATTTCTGCCACTAATCAAGTGACTCAATAACAACTTACCTTTTCCCCAGATGTTTTTTGTTTTTTCCATGTGCCTTTTCTACCTTCACTACCTGTGAAACATCTAAGTAGAGGCTACAAAAGTGTTTTTTCTCTGGATTCTTCAGTTTTTTTCTCTCTCTTTACTCATGGAATTATTGTAAATATGTATTTTTTTCTTTTCTATGAAAAGTTCTCAAATAATTATGTGTGTTTTTCCTACCTAATAAATTAGGCATTACTTGAATAGTTGACTGTCTTACTGTGTTTGGAATAGGCCATATTGAGGACATTCAGACATCTATGGTTTTCTCAGAGTAACTAAATGCTACTCTTCTTCATGCCTTTCTTCCCTTTTATTCATGTCCTTCAGGCACATACTTTATTTCTAAAGCATACTAAAAATTACAGAGATTTAAATGAAATTAGGTCCATAGTGCATCTGGGTAATAGATTCCCTGGCGTGTGGTAGTGGTGTAGAACAGATGGTTTTCTTTATCTATTTTTCTCTCTCTGATGTGAGTTACACAGTATTGTTTGATCTCTGAGAACTGTTGCTTAGAATTTTTTATTTTGAAATTATTACATGTAGCTATTTAATATACCAACAATTTTAGTTGGTATATTTAATGAAATGGAATTGTCATAGAGGAAAGCTTTTGAGAGGTAGTTTCTCTTAAATGAAAAGTGTAGTGCTTCCAAAGTTAAAACAAAAAAATTTGTTTTTTGGTAGATCCAGGTCCAGAGAGCATCGCCGACATCGGTCTCGCTCCATGTCTCGGGAACGTAAGAGGAGAACTCGATCCAAATCTCGGGAGAAACGCCATCGTCACAGATCCCGTTCTAGCAGCCGTAGCCGAAGCCGTAGCCACCAGAGAAGTGGGCACAGTTCTAGAGACAGGAGCAGAGAACGATCCAGGAGGAGGTACTGAGGTGTCCATAGAGGACATGGAACTACCTTTATGGTGTAGAGTTGGAATACTATTGGTTTGAAACTTGCATCTGGTAATATGTACACATTTTTGCGTGTGGGTATATACCATTTTTCTCTGATTATGTGGGTAGTTTAGAAAGAATATACTTAATGAGCCAGAGTAAGAAATTGGAACCAATATGTGTAGAGGTTATTGCTTTTCTCGCTTAGTGTGTCTTGGGGAAAAAGTATTTTATGGGCGAATAATTTTAGGTACCAATATCCAGGGTATTTTTTTTCAGTGTGTATTGACGAACTTTGGACACCGAGAAGTCCTCTCATTAAAAGAATTGTAACTTTGACTTATTGTTTTTCAAACTTCTTTTGAGCTGTATATCTTTTTGGAGCAGACACATTGTAGTATATATATTTTTTAATCTAAATCTTACAGGTATGCATTGTTAAATACAGATAGCTTTGTGTGGCAGATTCAGAATCTTAAAGGAAATTAGAGACATTCTTGGCATGAAAACGCAAAGGGTGCAAAGAGGGATGACCCAGAGTGAGTATGTTTAAGGACTTAAATTCATCTGTTCAGGACAAAGATTTAGGATGTGGTGGCGTTCAGCAGTTACAATATACATCCAGGCCAACAAGGCTTCCAAAATTTCTCAGGTCACATGATGTCTCACCATGTAATTTTTATGCAACATAAACCATACTTAAAGTTTCTTTTTTCTTCATGAATATACTTCAGCACACAGATGATCAGCTTCTATTTTAAGCACATGACCTACTAGTCTAAATTCCTGTGGTCATTCCACGTGAAGTCCATGATAGAATTCAGAGCTCTAAAATCTTTATGTATTTTTTGATCACCCAGCTATTTGCTGAGCTGCTCACACAAACTGAGTTGGTTAATATTTTATTTCCTATATCCTTGCCTTGTTCATAGATGACCCCCCCCTTTTTTTTAAGGTTCCCTCTCTACTTATTGAGGTATAATTGACAAAGCTGTAAGATACAGAAAGTGTACATTGTGGTGGTGATTTGATTTACATTGTCAGAGATTCCCACCAATTAGTTAATACATCAATTACCTCTTTTATTTTTGATGAGAACATTTGAGCTCTGCTCTTAGCAAACCAATGACTTTAGTCAGAATTGTATACTTTCTACTATACTAGACTTTACAGTAAATAACAAATATAACAGTGGAGCAACTTTATTTTATGTGAATTAGAACATAAGACTAACGTTTTTGACAATAATCAGATCAATGTGTACACCACATTTTATAAAGTGCTAAAAATTGTATATTGTACATAATGTAGGCATTTAGATGAGGGAACACCAGAATAATAAATAACGGTTTCAGGTAAAAACTTGAATAAAGTCAGTATATATTTAAATAGGTAAAAAAAACCCCAGTAGGGGAAAGATATTCCAGATTGAGTGATTATCAGGAAAATACAGAATGAGTTGGAAATTAGTAAGGGACAGAGGTGTGATTTGTAGGCTACTTAATCTCAGTACATTCTTTTCCCTGTGATCACCTCGTGCAGTGCCCGGAAAAATGCATTTTAGAAAATTCTCCATGAGTCTTACCCTGTACTCTAAATGGTGAGAATGATCCTGCTTGGTTGATTGGTTGATCAAAAGATCTAGAAAAAGAATCTCTTGATTACCTGCTTGACTGTCATGGTTTACGGTATCTCTGAACTCTCAGATAAGTCTTGGTTGGAGGTAGGATTGAAGAGATGGGCTCTGAGGTTGCCTTAACTTAGTCTCTGAAGCTCCCTACATTTTTAAGGTATGTAGGAATTTTTTCCATCAAATTGCATGACACACTCTGTTTCAAAGCAACATTATTTTTACTAAAAGTTGGCAGACGGTTGCAATTAAAATCTACATGTCCTTCATCTAACATCAAGTTTAAATTTTATGGTGCAAACCCTACTTTCAAAATCTTTTGATTTACTCTTCTTCTGCCTCAGATGGAACAGTTTCTGGTATAAGTCCTTTTTGTAATCTTTTCCTTGGTCACTCAGGACCTTTTGCGGTTTCTACCTTCTGCCTGTTCCAAACACGTACATATTTCAGAGTCAGACTATTTGGGTTCATTGACCTTTGCTGAATATTTTAGTTATCCCACCTATACTGCCTGTCTGCTAATAGGAATCGTAAGGGCACCTTTGTCACTAGGATGATTTGTAGTATTTGAGTGATATAGTGAATGGAACATTATGAGTTATGGATGGGGCGTGATATTCTCTCACAAAACATTTGTTAATACTCATCTCCTAGGTGTTTTTTCGTTACTATGGCTGACCTCTGGGCCTTACCAGCAGCTTGTGTTTTTATTCTTTGGCATCATTTCCATTCTTACAAAGATGATGAGTAAGGATTAGTGTGATCTAGTATGCAGTGTATCGGTTTTGTTTTTTTTTTACATGTTTTTGAAATTAAACCTATTAAAACCTTTACTAAGTAGAATGCTTTCATTTTCAACTTTTTAAAATCTAACCCTCCTTTATATTTCTAAAACTGGGTACGGTAGGGTTCATTTCTGCTTCGGGGCTGAAAACTATTTCATGGTCAGGTTCTTGGCATTGCCTCAGAGTCTATTCTGAACATAGGCTAAGTAAGTTAATTATGTAACAGTGCTGTGTCACCTGTAAAGCACCAAATACGTGTGATGTGTTTCTGTTCACCCGAGATGTTTCCAGTGTGGAAGATTCCTACTCATTCTGAGCCCGTGATGTTCTTTGGTTTTGTTTTCAGTTGAATTTCTGATGTGAGCTTATTTGTTACTTGTGGAATTGGGTACAGGGATGAAGAGGTGCATTAAGGAACAGTTACGGTCCATCAGGATTTATCACGGTGCAATGGTTTGTCTCTGCCTCTCCTTCTGATTTGCTGGCGGGGCAGGGGATGGGGGCTGGTTACATGCGCTCAAGTGGAGCAGAGCAGATTTCTGAGACTGTGTGACTTAAAACCCTGTCACTAGAGCAGTTCTCTTCCTTCACTCCATTCAGTGTTAGCAGACTGTTGCCTGCAGGCCTTTTTTGTATGGTCGGAACTGTGATGGTTCTTAGATTGTTAAAAGGTTGGCAAGAAGAAGGAAGAATAGACCCCAGAGATGTGTATGACCTGCCTCACCTAAGATATCCACTGTCTGGCCACAGATTTCAATCAAGTTTGGAATTTGCATTTTTTATATATATATAATAATTTTTTTAATTTGATAATATCTGTCATTTTTAAAGATACTGTCTTATTTTTACATTAAATATATTTGCTATGAATTGGGAAAGCTTTCTGATTGCTTCCAAGATACTGACAGTATCCTATGAATTACTTTAGCTCATGGTTTTTTGACCCTTAGCTATTTGATTTTACACACCTCCTTGGTTCAATGCCTTGATCAAATATGGTTGTGCTTTCTGTCAGAAAACTGACTTTGTTGGATGTATGTCCTGTATATCTTCAGCTATCGGTATCTTAATATTTATCCAGTTCTTTCATTTGGAATTTTTGGGTTTCCCAACACATTTTGCTCCTCAAATTAATATTTTTCAGATCCTCAAAAGAAAGATTCAGAGACCAAGACTTAGCATCACGTGACAGAGACAGGAGTTCAAGAGACAGATCACCTCGTGACAGAGATCGAAAAGATAAGAAGCGGTCCTATGAGAGCGCTAATGGCAGATCAGAAGACAGGAGGAGCTCTGAAGAGCGCGAAGCAGGGGAGATATAATTAGTTGTGTACATATCCTCAATCCTTAAGCTTCCCATGGAGTTAACATACTGTTGTTTAGTTCACAGCTGTTTGGGGTGACACAGTGAGCAGTTCCAGACACCAGTCCAGCTAGGCTAGCTGTGCAGTATCTGACTTGATCTGAACTGAACTATTTCCTTGATGAAGCCTAAAACTACATCCATAGTTTCTGGTGAACTTGTAATTCAACTTTGAGAGTACAGTTTTATATACTAAGACACCCGTGTCTTTATTCTTCTTCGTAGGAGTGATAGTGAACAAATTGTGTTACTTGACTTGGGATTTTTTGGAATATTTGTAAAATGCTGTCTTCCTTTCGTAGTCCAAACAGCAACCACTTTGAGAATTTTTCTTTAAATCTTCTTCCTCTGACTTCTGTATCCCTTAATCCTCCATTCTCTAATTGTAAGAGACAGGGGAGCAGGGAAGCAATATAACTTTTGTTCTACGTTTCTATCCCCACTGTTAATTACTAGCTGATTACAGTTCAGACCATTAATACTGGAATGTGTGCTGGAGAATTTAAAATTCTGGGTATTTTTTGTTCGTTTAAAGGTGCCTATTTAGAGTTGGAAGTTGAACAGCTGTTGCATTACATACTTTGCTTTTTTTATTGAAATTTTGAAATCAAACATGTCTTGATTTTTCTGTTTTATTGAATTGCTATGTTCAGGATGTTTTGAAGGGGGGGGTGGGGGCAGGGTCTTTTTCATAAGCACTTGTTTCATTTTGTGTGTGGAGTATAAAGGCTACCCCTTACTGTAAAAAATAATAAAATGAAAGAAGCAATCACCACCCCCTCTTTAAGCTGTAAACTTGTCCAGTAAATTGTCACTAGATCTATTTGCTGTGGGCATTTCTTCTGTTATATCATTAATAGTGCCTTACTGTCCAAGGCACCAAAGGAAATAAATAAATGCAAAGACACAAGATGAACTGTTGCTCAACCCGGGCCCTTGCTGACTATATTTCAGCTGCTTCAGGGCTGTCTGTCACCACCACTCCAGAGAAAGACCGGACCTGCAGAAGGAAGTTGATTTTTCATTTGTTGTTGGTTTTTTGTTTTGTTTTTGCTTGTTTTTTCTTCTCATTCAGTAAACTGAAATAAAAACACAGTGTAACCAACATGGTGATACTATTTCTGCTTTGAAGAGTAAGCTGTGTACTCACTAGTGATGGAAATAGTAGTTGTCAGGTATCACTTGTGATTCCAGAAAATCTGAAAAACAGAAATTCATGGAATAATGACGTAGTTGTATCATTTACTAAGCTCGCCTTTCAAGAACTGGTGTTGTCTTTGGTCCTTTGACCCATGCAGTGTGATAGGAATATGGGACTCATGGGAAGAATCCAGCGTCTTTCTAATGGTGCCAGGTTTGCATCTAGGACACTCCTCCAGTCCCAGGTCTCCCAGCTGTGCCTCATGAGCTGGACGTGTCCTGCCATCTGACTCCATCCAGTCAGCTCAGGCAGTGGACGTTGCAAGAGCCACTGGCCGCAGCAGCCCATTCCCTTTTGATTTTGGTCTCTGAGTGGTTATTTCATGTCCCCTTTTTCCTACGGTCTGTGCTGTTCTCTTGATAAGCACTTTGGACTTAGTACCGTGGGGTGTGGAGAAAGACTTAACAGGTTAAAATAGTGACTGTGGGGAAGGCTGACTCTGACCTGGCCCGTGAGGGTTACAGCTGTGTCTGGTAACACCATATTCCACAGCATGGCTGAGAAGTGTTGCAGCGTTGCTTGCAGAGTTGGGAGTTAATGTGTGTTCTGTTCAGCTGTGTACGTGTCGGTCTTGGCCGTTGCTGCTGTTAGCATCCGCAGGTGTGAGACGGTGAACTCGGGCCATTACTGTCCGCTGGGCGCCGTGGCGGGACACTTGAACCGGACGCTTCTTCAAATGAGTTTATTGTGTTTGAGACCTGCTTTCAGACAATCGTGTGACGTGCAGATTCTACCGTCTAGATCTTGGAGTAAACGATGTACGTTTTTGATAGTCATCCTTGAGCAGGACAGTCACTGATGAGTCTGTTCTTACAAGCTATTTAACAGTAGATTTTTCAGCTTTTTTTGAGCCCAAACCAAGCATGGGCCAACAGTTTAAAAACCACTTGTCGTTCTGTGTGGGCATTTTCAGCGTGGCACTTTCCCAAGTAAGTTCTCGGGGATGGCCTGAATCCATTACTTAAGGTTTTATAAATGTTGGTGACAGTTGTTAAAATCAGAGATGTTTATGTAAGTCTTCTGCCGTTGACAAAGCCAAGTACGTTAATACTGTGCAGCCAAGGAAGCAAGTTCCTGCAGTCCTCAAACCACTACACGCTGCCGGAGCCTGAGCTGCTCCAAGGCCTCGCCCACGCCAGGCTGTGCGCTCCTAGGTGTGCGGTCTGGCCGGGCGGAGTGCGGCCTCACTGACTGCGGTGTTTCGGAAGACATTTCCCACCTTTGTTTTCCCAGCTTAGAAAACTAAACTGTTGACATGACTTGACCTTGTAATATTTAGGTTTTCTCGGGCATAAATACTGTCACACACGATTGCTCTGTTTTTCTTTCCACTACCAAATTATACCTTGAAAATACAACCCCTACTGTTGGGGAGTGAGTTAGGAAAGGCTGGAGAGGGCTGGGAGGAGAGGCGGTTAATGAGAGGCTGAGCGGCATCCCGTCAGGGGTCTGCAGCCACAGGTGAGAGCGGGGCCTTGTGGGCTGCTGGGGCCAGCGACTGTTCTGGAACTGTCAGCGTGCCTGCGTCACCTCCAGCTTCCCGGAGCCCAGCACAGTAGAGGCTCTGGGGCTGTGGGCATCAAAGCACCCTAATGGTCAGCATAGTAGGGTTTCAGTTGAGAAAGCAGGGCGTTTACTCACACACAAGGCAGAGGCCACGCAGCAGGAGGCAAAGGGTGGTACTGCCACCAGAGATCATTGATGCTGCCATGGGAGGGTGGCTCTCGGGGTCCCGGATGTACCACCCTCTTCCCCGGGCACAATGGTCGGGCACAATGGTCGCTGTAACAAGATGCCATCACCTGCCCTCAGGCTAGCACCTGAGCCTTTCGTTGAGATGTTGATTGAAAAGACCTTTTCCCAGGAGGCCCATGTGGTGGACTTTTTTTTTTTGATACTAGGTCTTGCTATTTTTGCCTGTGGAACCGCAGGCTCTTGTTGCCCGGGGTACCACAGACTCAAGCAGTTCCCAGCCGCAGCTTCCCAAGTAGCTGGGATGACAGGCATGTGCCACCACGCCCAGCTATTTTTTCCTGGAACTAGGTCTCGCTACGGGCCCCAGGCGGGACTCGAACCGCGATCCCTAGCCCCGGCCGCTTCATAGGCTGAAACTTACAGGCATGAGCCGCCGTGCCTGGCCCCATGTGGACTTTTTTGATCAGAATCTCAGCATTTGGGTTTTGCACCATCAGTATTGGAGCCGCAAGGGAAGTTGGTACCTGACCTGAGGGCCTTGTCAGCGGTGGGGTGTGAGTTGTGTGTGCTTTGCAAAGGTGACAGTGTGTGGAGCAGGAGCAGGTTAACCCATTGTGTAACTGTCCAGCCTCTGCTCTGTAAGAAGCAGAAGGCTGGCTCTGGAGGTGAGGCTGACTTGGGGGAATGTGCCTGAGGGGGCTGTTAACAGGCTGTGAGGAGAGGAGCCTCTCCCGAAGCAGCCTGCAGCCCATCTGAACCTTGGGGACCCTTCAAGTCTGATTTCTGTCAGAGGAGTGCAGGGATGCTGTGGTGAAGGTGTGAACGTGGTTTTAAGTTAGAGGTGCTAAAGGGTTTTCTCTTAGACTCCAGCTTGATGAATTTTCACTTCCCTGTATGCGGCCCCGCCCAGCGCAAGCTCCAGACCACTCCAGCTCCCTCGTGCCCTGGCCCCGCCAGTGCTCCTGCCCCCGACAGCTGCCAGTCCGTCACCAGCTGGTTTGGGGCAGCAACTCCTTTAAGTCTGTATTCGCTGCTGCACCTCATCTGTGTCTCCCGATTGCTAGATGCTGTGCTTGTGCTGCTGCTGGGTTTGCCAGCTTTGGCTTTAACTAGTGGCTGCTGGTAAGAGAGATCAGGAGCTATCTCAGCCCCTCCTCACCATGTGAGGGTCAACAGCATTCACCCTGGGGCCTGGGCACTGCTGTCTTTCCGCCTCCACAGGGGGGTCTCAGTGGCCCCCTC
>PVHY01024030.1:0-20169 GCA_004024945.1 Uropsilus gracilis
CAGGCCGCAGGACCCCGGGGTCCCTTCCCCCCCCTCAGGTGCCCGCCCTGCCCGGGCCTCCTGGGGCACGAACGCTTGGCAGGGGCCGCAGCGCCGTGCTCCGGCCCTCAGACCTGTCCTCTGCAGGATGCAGGACAGGGCCGCTCCCTACCCTGCGCCGCACCCCTGGGACCTGGGCCTCCCAGCGCTGCCCCCAAATGCCTCTGCAGGCCCAGGCCGAGGGTCTCCGGCGGTCAGGGAGACTGTGGCGCGGCCCAGGCTGTAGCTGCTCCTGTTTATTCGAAGCACAGGTGCGTTGGGGTCTGGGGTCGGCAGCGCATCCGCCGCCGCCTCAGGAAAGCTGGGAGAGGGTGACCCAGGCCTGCCGGCTGCCCAGTGCCTGCGTTATGCGTCAACGCGGCTCTTTGGGGACCTTGCTCTTCCCCTGGCCTTACTCTCTGCTGCCACTAGGGGGAGACAAGTCCTCGCCGTCGGGGTGACTGAGCGTTTTTTGCCTAGAAGTCAGTCCTTTGTGGGTGACTTTGAGCCATCGCTTGGATGCACACGCAGGTGGGTGTGGGAGGTACGGGATGCGGGGGGGGGGCGCCCCAAGCGTGGACCCCATCTGCATGAATCCACTGTTGTTCTTTTTGGTTTGTTTTTGAAACCAGGTCTCGCTATGCTGCCCAGGGAAGTCCCGATCCTGCAGGTTCAAGCGACCCCCAGCCTCAGCCTCCCAGGTAGCGGGGATTACAGGCAGCTGCCCCCCGCGCCCGGCTACTTTTTTTCGAGATCAGTTCTCGCTGTGTTGCCCGGGGTAGTCTCAAACACGCAAACTCAGGCGACCCCTGGCCTCTTGCCTCCCAGCGCTTGGATTACAGGCGCGTGCCACCCATACCCAGCAGAATGAATCCATTTGACTCTGGAACCTGTAAGGAACCGTCGCCTCCCCCGTGCAGCTAAAAGTGGCTTCCCAGACAGAAACCAGAACCTACAGCCTCTCCCCAAAGAGAGCTCGGCCCCTTCTCTGCAGACCCCACTGAGCCTCGCCAGTCATCTTTCCAGCAATGACTGCCTCGGTTTCCGAGGTACCAGCATCCTGGAATGCTGGAGGGAGGCGTTGGCAGCTGACGTGACTTCAGAGCAAGACAGTCTCCCAGCCGAGAGCCAGCGCCATCGCCCAGGGCCTGGCCCCCATGCTCGTGGCCTGGCCTGGCCCTCAGCGCACGTCAGAGCTGCTGCTCAGATGCTCCGAGAGGCAGGGTCCTCCCAGCGAAAGCTCTGGGGTCTTGAGCCGCAGTTGCCAGCCTCCCCGCACACCCCCTCTCGGGATCCTCAGGTTCTGAAGTGACTCCGGACTCCTGCACCATGAACGGTCATTAGATGCATCAGCGGGTCCCCTCTGTGTTGGGTGAAGCCAGGGGAGATGGGGGGTCTGGAGGGAGAGGAGAACGGAGACTGGGCCCCCAACCTGGACTCCGGCCCAGCAGCACCTGGTAAGGGCAGAGGAACCCCAGCCCAGGCAGAGGGAGGTGAGCAGGAGGGAGGCTCCCAGAGCAGAAGGGCCAGAGCCAGGAGCAGGCATGGACCTTCCTCCCTTGTCCTTGCTCTGCAAGCCCTGGCATCTGCACCCTCAGGTAACCCTTTGGCCAGCTCCTCACAGATAAGGAAACCGAGGCCGTGGAGGCCCAGGTCCAGGACCTCGTAGGGTAAGTGAGCCGGGCTTTCCCCCACTAGCCTGCAGAGCCAGCACGGGGGTGTCACATCTCCCCCGTGACTGGGCTGCCCAGTGGGTGTGCGCATGTGTGTGCCTGCACACCTGGGCCTGGGAGAGAGTGGGTAAAGGGCTGCGGAGAGCACAGGCACAGCATGAGAGAGGTGACGGAACGAGCACAAGAGAGAGCCCAGGGAAAGAGTGTGAAGATTTTGGGGGAGCCAGAGGGCTCGCCTGCCTCCCAGACCCCCAGCCAGGACCCGGCCTGATGCATCTGTTGCAACCAATGCAGAAGCTGTGCAGAGTGTGAGCCTGACGTGCCGTTAAAATTGGCAACGAGGGATGCTTGATGGTTCGATTGGTGACAAGGAAGAGATGGTGACACCACAGACCCCCAGGTGGCGAGGGACAGGGGATTACACTTGTCCTCAGTGACTGTGGCTGGCGCTTTTCACTCCTCCCAAGGACAGGAGGGGCGGGTAGCGGCTGCTGTTCAGCACAGGTGTGGGGCATCGACCCTTCTAGACGGTCTTGAAGACCCAGCTGAGGTGAGCTGGGGTGGCCGTGCTTGCAAGGAAGTTGAGGCTGTGCTGTGTATCTTCTTATTCCGTGTGTGTGTGTGTGTGTGTGTGTGTGTGTGTTTGGAAACAAGCTTATTTCCGACGGTACCCAAGTTACAAACAGCTGTGCTTGGCACAGCTTCATTATCAATTTGGGCAGACAGATGGAGAAAGTTCCAGAGCCTCCAGTGGACTATTCAACACTCCCAGTGTAACCCCAGAGCCCTTTCCCCTCCAGCAGACTAGAAACAGCCCCACGAGTCAGCACAGAGGAGGGGTTTCCAGACAAGAGGTCAGGGGTCAAGTTCCTCCACAGAAGCAGAAGGTGCCAACGTTGGTCACCAAAACCAGGGCATGAGGCCAGGAGACGGTGACAAGCCCAGGGTTCCCCTGGCTCCTAGCGGCTTGTTTCTGCTTCTGCGTCCCGCCTGCTTGGGATTTGGCAACTGCAGCCGTGCGGGCTTTGCCCTTAGAACCCTGCTAGGCTTTGCTCAGGGCGGCTCCCTCACCCGCGGGCAGTCGTGGGCCGGCTACTAAAGCTCTGAGACGTCATCAGGACTTGGACTCGGTTTCCTGTCTAGGGGTGACCCTCCAGCATCAGGAACCAGTTACACAGTTGCAGTAGGCAGGGAGGCTGGCATGCAAGGAGGCGGGCACCGGCCTGGCAGGGGGGCTGGGGGCAGGCAGATAATCGATCCACAGATCTTTGCACCTTTCTCCTTGTCTCCAGTTGTTGACGGCCACGTAGGGTACGAGAAATGAAACGACGAGGAGAGATGGCCCAGCCACAGCCGGGGGTCAAATGGAAGTGTGAACCATGAGACAACTTTATTAACAAAAAGGAGGGGGTATTTATAGAGACACAGGGCGAGGGCCTGGTGAATTCCATGGAAGACAAGCAATCCTGAGAGACAACTGACATTCTAAAGCAAAGAGTAATTGAGGAAGGGGTAGTGTAGGGATGGTCTCTAATCTTTGAAAGGGCTAACATTGATAAGGAAAAGCCTGGAGGTCCCAGCACTACGTCAGAAGGCCATTCCAGATGGTCCCTAAGTTTTCTCAGGGGCCGTTAAGGAGAGAGGTTTTCCTTTATCTCATCTGGCATGACTCTTCTGGAATGCAAATGGCACACAGCATCCAGCGTTCCCTCTGGCACCCTCACCCTGTTCCATAGTCACTCCGCTGCCGCCCCCTGCCGCTGGGGTCCTCACACTGCTGCTACCGCCCCTTTGGGCCCTCCCCTGGCACAGGTTTCCACAGTCTCGGGCACACGTACCCTGCACCCACGCTCCCAGATCACAGGTTCCATCACTGGGGCGAGTGCCAGTTCATCTACCCACAAGTTGGGTCACTTTCAAATAACTGGACCACTATTTCCCCTGTGTTTTTGGATGCCTGGGACACCCCCAGATACGTTGCTTGGACGTCTTCAAGCCACTGGGAAAAAGACCCTGAAAATAGCACGTGGAACCTTAGAAGGTTGTAAGGCAGGTCATTTGGGTTCACAGCTTGGAAGGGGGGTTCCGGAGTAGGCAGAGGGCTTGCCCAAAGGAGGAACTGGAGCATGATGGACTGGCTCCCAGGCTGAAGAGGAAGGGGGACCCCCTGGCTGAGACACAGGAGCCTGGGGCACAGGTGTGGGGCGCTGAAGACACTGGTAATGGGGAGCCAGGGACGTTGCGGGATGCCGCACCGACTGCCTGTTCCCTGGTCAGGATGCAGCTGTCTGCAGGAGAACACACTCCCCAGAGAAATCTCTGTATCGCTGATTCCCTGACCTTGCACAGACAGTCCGTGAAGAAATACCAAGGAACAGTTTCCTTTGATCCTGGTGTCTCGTGATGGGCCTCTTCTTATGCCTGGAGGTAAAGAGAAGCAAGCACTTTCCTCAAAGGGTGAAAAGGAAATGAGATCAGGGCCATTAGTTCTAATTGTGGGGCCCCAGCTGGATGCTGGTGGCCGAACCCCAGTGTGGAGGCTCAGGACTTCTGTGTGAAGCACTTTAAAGCCCTCTATCCTAATTTACTAATGAGCTCATTAAACCCCAGGGAAGTAAAGTAACTGACCCACAGCCTCATGCTTAATGAGCTGGAAACTGGAGAGTCCAGCTAGGTCCATCGACTCCCACAGCCCGGGGCCGTTCCCTTGCTTTGTGCTGGAACTTTCCATGCTTAGCAGCATTGCTTAATCATGAACACACCATTCTGCAGCCCAGCGGCCCCTTAAAGGCGACCCTTGCCAGCTCTCTGCTCACACTAATGTTCTCTGTGCCCAACTTGCTTCTCCAATGATTAAGCCAAACCTCCAACTCAAAGCTTGGGCTCGTTTTATGAGATTGTTCTGATTTTTTCAAACAAAAATAGCTCTTGTGAGTTTACCTAGTTCATGTGATCATCGACAAACCCTCCATTTCTTCCCTTGCTGCAAAATAAAGGGTCTGATAAAGATATCGCTCAGTTTCGTGTTGGGGTACATTCTCATCACGGGGCCCAGTTGAAGAGACTGCTTTGCCAGCTGATGTTGGCTTTGATGTCAGAGATGAGCTGATGCGATTTACACCACGTCAACCGTAGGAGTGAGACTGAAATCAGGTCAGAAAACAGGCAATACAGAATATGCAAATAGACCCACAAACAGGAGCAGTTGGCCCTTTAAACCCAGCTACTCCTTAGGTTCATTCCAGCCCACACCAGTAGTAGCAAGACCACAGTAACCCATAAGAGGCTAAAACAGATTTACTCATTAAAAAGACAAACAAAAGTCACTGAGGATATAAGGATCCCTTTAGTAATCTTACCAACCAGTTCAGTCTCTAGCCCCAAAACTGCATATGGGTCCTTTGCCACAAGTGTCCACAAAATGGTGGTCATCTCATCTTCAAGCCAGAAGAAGGAACCAAGATGGCACCGTTGTTCCTTCTTCAAAAGCGGGAGATTCAAATCCAGTGAAGAGACCAGGATGGCATCATCCGTTCTCCTGCATAAAGGCACAGCTCCAGCATTCTTTCAGCTTCAACTCAAAAGTGGCTCAAAGTCAGCAAGACTCACTTGGTACAGCAGCAGCAGCCGCTTCAGACGTCTCTTGATGAAAACAGCAACAACACAGCAAGTTCTCTTCAGGTCTCCAGACAATTCCCAACTTTGCAGTTTCAAAGTTAAAACAAGTTTTCAAATATCATGTTTCCAAGTCAACTTATACAAGTCATAAGTTTCTCCAACAAGCTTCCCTAGGCTCCTCACCGGGCCAGCAGCAGCTCTGAGGCCTCTAGTCTCCCTGCTGTTTTTCTGCTGTTTCTCTTCGATACCTTCTCTCTCTCTCTCTCTTGCCTCCTCCTCCTTAAATCCCCTCACACTGATCCTATCACAAGAAGGCTTGTCTTCCCTTCTCCAAGTCTCTGCTATTCCAATGCACCATTATGATGCTGGAGGTCATGCCCCCCCCCCCCCCAATTTCACCACAGCACCTGGACTTCCAGAGCTGCGTTAAACATGCTGGTCAGGCACACGAACTTCAGAATCTGCCTAAAGTAATCTCTCAAAGTCTGCTCACCTGAAAAGTGGAAAAATCATAGAACCTGTCTAACAGGGTTGTAATGAGAGTGCGAGCAGCTTGCCCACAGAGAGGCAGCATGACTAATGTTGTCTCTGGCTAAGTGTGTGACTCTGTGTGTGACTAAGTGTGTGCTCTGGGCTTGCTGCACTGGAGCTGGATCCAGAAGTCTCTGTGCCTCAGTTTACCCCATCTAGAAATGGTGATAACCTTATTTCCTATATCACAGACCATAGTGAGGATTGAGGTAAGCATGTGTAGCTGTTAATGTTTAATATGGCAGAATACTGGGTAAGTGTGTAATAAATGTGCCACAGGCAAAACACACTCATATCTCAAACCCAGGGAACCTAGACTTGGACCCACATGGAGTCAGCACATGGAGGTGACCTTGGAGAACTTGGTCCTTCTCCAAGACCAAGGAGAACTGAGTCCCATTCCTTGCTCTGAAGGGACTAAAATGCTAAAACATGTGAAACTAGTCCAGAAAATCAACCTACAAATACACACACAGCAGGAGTTATCCCAGTTACTTCCAAGGGGGTGAAAGAGTTGCAGTTGTAGAGTAAGGCTTCCTTTAGTAGCTGTGGTCTCCAAAGGCCTCCTGGTGGTCCTCTCTGGAAGCTATGACTGTTATTTATGTGGGAAGTGTATCCATATGGCTATAAACTTAAGGGTTTTGAGATGAGCAGATGACTCTGTATTACCTGGATGGGCTCTAATTGCAATCACAGTATCTAAGGAGGAGGCAGAGAGGAGTTTGACACAGAAGAGGAGAAAGTCATGTGATCAGGAAGGGATGACCAGACTGATGTGGCCACAAGCCAAGAAGAGCTGGCAGCCCCTGGACTCTGAGAGAGACCAGAGACAGATTCTCCCCTGGAGCCTCTAGAGGGTATGTGTCTCTTCCCACATCTTGACTGCAACTCAGTGTAAAGGAACCACTTCTGTTTTAAGTCCAAATATACAATGGTTTCTTCGAGCCGCCATGAGACACTAACAGCACTGTGGCAGCAATTTCCTGGCCCCAGAAACTGGTGGTTGTAAGGTGCATCGCATAAATAAAATGCATAATAGCAAACACTGCAGAACGTCCATCATGCAGCTGCTGAAAAGCCCAGAGCCTCTGCTTTCAAGAACAAAGCTCAGTTGACCCTTAAAGAACACAGGTTTGAATTTTGTGGTTCTCCATAAACTTACAGTGTTAATGAATATGATAAAACCATTTTCTCTTATAACCTTCTCAAAGGCATTGTTTTTTTCCCCTCCACATTATTGTAAGAATACAACATAAAATGCATCTAACTTACAAAATAGGGATTAATCACCTGTTTATGTTTTCAGTAAGGCTTCTGGTCAACCACAAGCTATTTATAGTTAAGTTTTGAGGGAGTCACAATTATACATGGATTTTTGCCTGGGTGGGGAGCGGGGATCAGGTGTATTTCCAAATAATTCAGGGAGGTTGTGTTGCAACCATCCTCATCGCCAATTGTTGGGAAAGCATTCAAGCTCACCCATCTGCATAGGTTCTTTATTGGTTTTAGCAGTTACACAGACATGCCAGGCAGGGAGGGCTGGGCGTGCTGGGAGGTAGGCAAGGCCCTCAACCCCCCAGAATCTCCACTTCTTTCTCTGGGCTCTTTCTCTCATCTCATGCTTGTTCATGTGTTCATTCTGTGCCCCTTTATCCCTTCTTCCAGGCCCAAATGTGCACACTCACACCTGCACACACCCGTTGGACGCACAATGATGGGGAAGACACAGTTCTCCAAGTGCTGGACATACAGACTAATGAAGGAAAAAGCCTGACTCACTTCCCCTACAGAGGTCCAGCAAGGAGACAGGGCAGGAAGACAAGCATGGAATCTGGAGCTTTCTGCTCTTGGTCATCTAGCCCCTGGCCTTATGACATCACATCTATAGCTAAGTCTGCCAGGAATTTGGGGAATCGCCTCTTGGCCTTTTGGCTAATATCAGGTGTAGGAATTAGGTGATCATTTTCATGCAGTTTTTTTTCATATCTGCAGAATAATCACTTCTCCAGTAAGATTATAGCCTGGATGCCTATAAATGACAGTGAACTTTATAATAGGTTTAATAGGAGGTGGAGTTTTTTTCTACAGAAGTGAACAGAATCAGCACAAGTCCTTACAACCTGCGTCAGCAGCAGCTCAGACACGTTCCCTTGTGCCAGAGGCACAGGGACCCAGAGGCACAACTCCCTGGCAAGGCCATGACTTCCTTCTGGCAGCTCAGAGCAGGGGTGGGAGACGCCTGTTCCCCACTTGTTCACCACCAAGGCCTCCTTGAGCCAGTCACTGTCATCACTTTCCCAGCTCCCTAAAGGGGACAATAAACTCTGGGAGGCCCCTTAAGCTACCGAGCATGGAGCTACCATTCGATCCAGCAGCCCCACTTCTGGGAATCTACAGATAGATAGATAGATAGATAGATAGATAGATAGATAGATAGATAGATAGATAGATAGATAGATAGATAGATAGATAGATAGATAGATAGATAGATAGATAGATAGATAGATAGATAGATAGATAGATAGATAGATAGATAGATAGATAGATAGATAGATAGATAGATAGATAATAAACCTCTGAGAGGGTCTGATTGGGGCTTTCCTTCCTGGGGTGCCTCCCTTGCCTCGCTGAGCAGCTCTGGGAAGAAACGGTCTCATGAGTCACCATCCAGACCACACCTCGGTCAAGGGCAAGCTGGCCACCATGGTCACTGTGTTCCTGTCCAGCTGCTGAACCAGCAGGCGACTCCTACGAGCTGTTTTGGTAGACTGAGGCTGTAAGGGGGTGACAAGGCTGAATGGGGAGCTGTGGCCCCATCTTGGTCATGAAATGCAGCTGAACTATACGACGCCACTGTGGGTGGAGACTTGACGAAGCAGTGGAGAGAGGGGGGCAGCCTCAGGAGAGGAGGGCACAGGTAGGAGAGGAACATGGGTTAGAGAGAGCATAAGAGCACGTGCAGGAAGAGGGAGGAAAGGGCAAAGGATAAAGGCCATCGGGAGCCGGCCAGGCCACAGCTGGACAGAGAGGAGAGAAGCCACAGGCTTCCGGCCCAGGGGCCCCAGCCCAGGCTGACAAGGAAACACTGGTCCCTGATGAGAGGGGCTCGCTGGACACTTGGTCGTGGCGCAGGCCAGTCCGGTGCTGTTTGGTCCAGGGTCCCTGCGGCTGGCTGGGGGCTGGGACAGGCTTTGGATGAGAAGAGGAAGCATCGTTGTACTGGGAGCACATGTGGCTGGAGATGCATGAAGTCTTTGGACATGGAACATACAGACTGGACTGGGGGTGGTAAGACCTCCAGGGGCCTGGGCGGCCCTGGGAACTCTGGGTTCCTTTTCTAGTTAATAAGCCCTGTTTCTGCATGTGGAGAGAAAGGGACACTCTTATGCTGCTGGTGGTAAACTGGTCCAGACACCATGGGAAGCAGCGTGGAGGACCCTCAAACTAACGAAAATGGAACGACCGTTCGACCCAGCCATCGCTCTTCTGGGAATCTACCCCTAGGAGACCTCAATGTGGGTACAAAGGGACACCTGTGCCCGGATGTTTACTGCAGCACAGTTTATATAACAGCAGAGACATGAAAACACCCCAATTGTCCCAGGACAGGTGAATGGATGAGAAAGATGTGGCCTATGCGCACAGTGGACTATTACGCATCAACTAAAAATGACAAATTTGACGATTTCTTGGTAACATGGATGGACCTGAAACTGGGTGACCCTAACACCCCCACCCCAGATTGTGGCATTTAACAAGGTACTCTGCTCCCATAGGCTGGTGGCAGTTAGCCCCGCCCCCTTAAGGGAGCTCCTCCCCCATTGGCCGGGGGGCAGTGGGCTCCGACCAGATTTGGTGTGGGAGTTGGGAGCTGAGAGAGGTGGCAGTTGGAGGAGAAAGGAGCAGTTGGAAAAAGGGAGTGGGACCAGAAGCAGGGGGCGAAAAGGCAAAGAGCAGAGGCTAGGAGGAGACAGAGTCCATTTGGGGAGGAAAGAGAACTTCTAGAGAGAGAGAGAGAACCTTTGGGAGAGGAGAGAAGAGAATGGCAGGCGGGTAAAGCGTATCCCAAATGACCAGGCTGGGCAGAAGCCCCCTGGAAGAATGAGCTGGAGGTGACAAGGAGCCATGGTGGCTGGCAGAGTATGGCCAGTGTGGAGAGTGTGGCACCGCAGCAAGGTGATACGGGAAGCTGGTACCTGGAGATGGCGGCGATTTGGAAAGCTGATTTCTGCATCAGCATCGTGGACGACGTTTGAAGCGCCTTGGAGAAGGCGAGCAGTGTGGGACACCAGAGAGAAAAGAAGAAGAGAGAAGACGCCGGCGAAAGGACTGGACTTTGCGAAGGTGCCTTCCTCTGAGGTTCAGAGGGGCGAAGGAACCGTCATTGGACTGTGCCTTGGGGACCTTCGGGTCTGAGAATGGTGACTGGGGTAAGACAACTGCCACGTGTGGCTTTCACGACGTTTTGTTCTCCCTGTTGATCTCCCTTGTTAATAAACCCTGTTGTTACACTGCGATTTGAGTGGCAACTGCTGACGCAGGTGAAACGGACCCTTGGAGGTTTGTAGAGTTGAGGGGGCTCTTGCCCTTCCTCCCTCTCCTTTTGGAGACCCGATTTCAGACCTAGAAGAAATCATATTGGCAGACACAAGTCAGAAGGGAAAAAACAGAAAGCAAATGGTTTCACTAATATATGGACAACCAAACGAAAGCGCACAGCTGGGGGAGGGACCAGCTGGAGCGGCCAGGGAGGGGAGGTGGTGGGGGACCCCCAGGGATCACAATGATGTGAAATAGATATGTAAACTAATAATTTATAGAATAAAAAACAACCCTGTTCTGTTGACCCGGCCTTGGGGAGTGCAGCCCTGGCCGTGGCGGGGCTAAAGACCAGCCCCTCTCTGTGAGACAGTGTCATTTGCTGTTCTGCCCCTGACGAAGCTCGTCTGTGTGCTACCTGCTTCCAGGCACTCTGGTGACCGCACACCGGGTTCTCTGAGCTCAGCTCAGCTCTGCTACCTGCCCAGCTCCCCTGGGCTGTGCTGGCCTCTCACCTGCCCGCTGACACGGTCCTTGGGCTGATGAAGACAGGACCGGGCACCCTCATTCACCAACATGCTTTAATGAAACACCCAGTCACCCAAAGGCCCTGTGTACCCCCCCGCAGCACCCCCAGTCCTCAGGCTCCCGAGAATCCCTGCTGGAGCTGCCCTGATGACCACGGTCCAGAGGCTGGTCCACCGGACTTGGTAAAGACATGTCCTCTAGCACGAAGCCAGCCCTTCCGGAGGGACCACCCTCAGGAGAATTTATTGAGATAGTAGTTTTCCCACCTCCGCACCTTGGTGGCTAGAACCTTCCATTTGTTGGCATTTATCCTCTCGATGCCTTTGCGAATCAAGTCGCTCAGGAGGATGTACTGGTACGCAGAGACGTTGTCCGCGGACTGCAAGGAAAACCCCTTTCTGTGGTTGATGATGAACCACTTCAGGGAGGACCAGGCGGAGTCCAGGGGGTTCAGGTAGCTGTAAGACACGGGCAGCGGGAGCAGCTCGTGGCCGCAGGCCTGGGCCGCCTTGGGGCAGCACACGATGCTGGTGAGGTTAATGGCGGCCGGGGTGGGGGCCTGGCCTCCAGGGCCTTTGCCCTCCTTCAGGCCTGCCTCAGCCCGCCGCACCCGCTCCTTGACCACGATGGCGCACTTGCCATAGGTCCTCTTCGTCACCTCGCAGAACTCAGAGAAGAGGTTGTCTTCCCGCCTGTTGCACAGCTCGTCTCTCAGGAACAGCCGGTGTTTCCAAGGCACCCAGCCCTGGCTGCCCCCCGCATGCACCAGATACCAAGTGGGCGCCCGCAGGAAGTAGCTGTCGCCGAACTCCTCCCCGGTGACGAGGCTTTCCGGGATCTCCGTCTCCCCAAAATACACAGTCTTGAACCCATCGCACTGTAGGCTCCTCAGGGTTTTCAGATACTGGAGGCACTGCTTCCTCTTGATGTCATCCAGCGGGCTCCTGGTGACGATATTCCGGAAAAGGGGGTTTGGAAAGCGAAGCATGGGGTCTCCACCGGAACTCACACGTGTGTGTCCACACCTGGGGGACCTGCGGGGGCTGGAGGGCGATGACCTCATAAAGGGCTTTCTGACAGTTGGGCTGATCTCATAGATAGACTTGGCATTTCCAAGCATCACAAAACACATACTCGGTGTTGGGATTCATGGCTGCTCAACAAGACTCCAGGACTCCAGTTGAAGTTCAAAGCAGCAGGTTGATTGGCAAGAACCTGGTGCACCAGGGTCCCCAAGCCAAGATGGCAAGAGAGACTCCGAGTGCTCTCTGTGACAACCTTTTATAGGGCGAAACCCCCCCCCCACATCGTGAAGCAAGCCAGCAGGTGGAGGACACATTCCCACAACTAGTTTCCAATAATGATGACATCCGTCATCTATCAGGGGGACAATGCTGGTATCCATCATCCGTCAGGAGGACAACGTGGTTATGGAGGTTTTAAACATGGTTTTAAACATGGAGGTTTTAAACAAAATGGAGTCACTTTGGCTCATCTGTTCCCAACACACAAACCAAATCCCATCAGCTGTGTGATAAAGACATATGGAGACAGTGTCTCCATAGAAACTGTGACCTGTGACTTTGCTGTGACTTCTATAGTCTGGGTGGACATGGTGACTGTGTTTATTTCCAGGGCTGGCATGTCGGGATGCCATGGGTGACTGACCTGAACAGCAATTTATTCTTTCATGGATCTCGAGCTGGACATCCAAGCTCAAGCTCGCTGGCATCCACTGCCTGATGCCAGTGCTGCTGGAACAGGAGTCACTGATGACCTTACGCTGCCATAGTCACCCTTTGAAGACTTCCTGTCCAGATACAGTCACATGGGAGGGTGACCTGTGATTCAGGGACGAGCAGCTCAGCCTAGAACGGCAGTCTTGAGCTGAGTCAAATTCTGGATTCCTTGCCCTGTGCTCATCATGATGGAGAAGAATATTGACGTCATTCCTTCCCAAGTCATTTCCCGAGAGCCTCCTATGCACCAGGGGTCGTGCCAGCCACCAGGGCCTCAGTCCTGGCAGGTCTGGTGCTGCCTTGGCACGTGGGTGACATTGGTCTGCCCATGGAGTTCCTGGCAGCTACCTGGCCTCTTTCCCTACCAAGAGTGGTTTCTCCAGGTAGGGGGAGGGGGGGATGAGGGGTGGGGCAAATAGCAGAAGAAGACTGCATGCCTCTCTTGCATGGGGCTGCCAACTCTTGAGCAAATTCAATATCCCTGCAAGGCACCTCCCCTCCCCAAGGTAAACAGACAGTTTGCCACAAACTCTAGCAGCCTCTTGGTTCCCCCTTTATTTGTGTTTTGTGCCCCTTCCTTGGAGCTAGAGGAACCTCGTAAATGTGCCTGGATTTCTTCAAGGACAACATGCTAAGATGACGTGTCATCTCCTTTGCTCACCTGCTGAACTGCTGAGGATGTTCTCCTTCTTCGAGGGTTGTCTTAGAACTCGGGTTAAGGTCACCCCGAACTTTAAGGGCCCCCCCCAGCCTGGGTATGGGCCTTCCAAGCAGTCTCGCTGCATGTAGGGTCACTGCTCTGGGTTGACCATGGCCTTGTGGCCATTTACTCCTAGGATTTTTCTTTCAGTCCTGGGAGCTGTTTTCCTGCCAAATTTATGTGGATGTAGACACGCGTGGAAGAGAAGCGTGGCTACTTTGACGTGGTCATGTATGTCCCAGAGGCCCCCTGTTCAACCACTTCCATTCTCCCCCTTGCTTCAAGGGCCCTGTGGCTGGAATGGCTACATGAAAACATACGATGCCGTAGAATCAATTTTTTTTTTCTTAATTGAGATGACATTGGCTACAACAATATATGATTTCAGGGGGTACACCCACCACCAATGCACCCATAACCTCCAACACAGACCACAGAGTCCTCTTCCCACCTAGTTCCTCACCTACCCTCTGGCCACGTTAATTCTGCAGTCAGATTTCTAGTGGAGTTAATTCTGAAATCACACTGTGTGCTTCTTCTATTCAATGTTCAATGAAGGGTATGAGACATTCAAAAGTATGGAAGAGAATGTATGTTACCTTTTGTATATGCAGATGCATAAATGAAAGATGTGCATATTTGCTCTTATTTTCAAATATAAGCAACTGCAGAATAAACCAAACACTAATTGAAAATCTTGACCTACAAGTGGAGAGATAGAACAGTTGGGAGGAGAAAAAAAAGCAAGAAGTTTAGACTTTTCTGGATGTATCTTGCTTTGTAGTTTTGACTGGAAAAGGTAAACATTTTACAGCTTTAAGAAAAATAAATAAAGAAAAGGTATAAAAATATAAAAAGAAATATAAAGGAAATGTAAGAAAAATATTAAAAAAGAAAATATAAAAAATATAAAGAAAAAGTATAAAAAGAAAAAAGATAAAGTGATTTTGAAAACCTACAAATAAAGCTGAAATGGATGAACTTGTTTCCCGTGTCAGAAACAGCAGCAGCAGCAATAAAACTTAACTCACTAGCCATGTTCACTTCATCCCCCCATATTATGGCCTCTGAATATTATTTCCCACTGAAAGAATCAGGGGTCTTTTGATTCCAGGTCCAGGAAAGGAAATGTGAAAATGAGCCTAAGCATCTTATCCAACCTAGAAGTGAGAGCGCTCAGACCACAGGCTCTGTTGGAAGGAACCAAGGAGCAATGCAAAGAAGTTCTTGTGGTCAAAGGCGGGAGGATATGAGCATGAAAACATCAACAAGCAATGCCTACGACGAAGTGACGAACTATGTCCACGCAACTTGGAGTCACATTCGTACTTTAAACAATCCAACCATTAAAAAAGTACAAGAAAAAAAAATCACGTGTGCCCTTTGGAATGACTCTGCCGAATAAGTGCAAGAACCAAGTGCTTATCTCGCCTTCCTCTGCGTGGCTTCAGTCTAGGTCAAAGAAACTGAGTCGGTAAGCTCTAAAGTGCCCAGCAGCCCGCTTAAACAGCTAAAGTAGATCCCAGACTGAGTCACACAGCCTCCTGGTTAAACAGGTGGGCTGATCTGCATGCCAGCAGGTGAGTGCTGCCTTCTATCCTATCCAAACAAGGCAGCTGGCCACACTGACCACAGGGCACCGTGCTAGTTGAAAACCCTAGATACTGACAAATGATTATCTCAGTTTCCTGGAGGAAGAAGACAGGTGCTCAGACATGCAGCTGGAGTATAATCATCTTCAGGTGCCTGGTACAGCTCACCCCAGAACAAGCTTGGACGCTGCCTGACTCCTCTGTGGACCTGGGTATTTCTGGGCCCAGCGCCTCTACCCTTTATTATCTCTCTTAGCTCTCTCAGAAGCTAGGTGCAGCTCCCCTCTCTGGCACTGGCTCCCTCTTGCACGAGTCTTTTTTTTTTTTTGGTTTGTTTATTGATAGACTGATCACATGCACACACACACACACACACACACACACACATTACAACATTGTATACCCTGGCATTCTCCCACCACCTTGTCAACCCTGAACCTTGTTCAACCACACCTAGCACTGTTTTCTATTTTTGTTTTTTCTCCAGAGGGCAAAGGACCCACTCTTCTGAATTGGGGCTGGTGGCAGCTAGAATAGAATGAGTGACACAGAATGGGGTTATAAGCAGAGGCTCTGGCCCCAGAAAAACCCAGGCTCAAACCGTGGCCCCACCCCTCACAAACCTCAGCTGAAAAATGGGGAGAACATGAGCTGAGGCATATTGAGATAGCAGAGTAAGCCTCTGACACAGAGCTTCAAACATGGCTGCCGAGAAGGAGGCTGACTGGGAAGACTCGGAGAGTGTGGCAGTAGGTGACTGAAGAACAAAGGAACAATCAAGAGAGAAAAATCTCTCTCTGTTCTCGCCCTTCCTCCCTCTACTTTATCAATGAACTCTGAATGCCTACCATTTTGGGAAAGTCTTGGAAAGGTAGCTTTCTCTTAAATGTCCTCAAGGAAGGTGCCATCTTGAGAGACAGAGAAGCCCTTACATGCCCTCAAGGAAGGCACCATCTTGTGAGAGAGAAGCCCTTACATGCCCTCAAGGAAGGTGCCATCTTGTGAGAGAAAAGTTCTTACATGCCCTCAAGGAAGGTGCCATCTTGTGAGAGAAAAGTTCTTACATGCCCTCAAGGAAGGCACCATCTTGTGGGGGAGAAGCCCTTACATGTCCTCAAGGAAGGCACCATCTTGTGGGGGAGAAGCCCTTACATGCCCTCAAGGAAGGCGCCATCTTGTGGGAGAGAAGCCCTTACATGCCCTCAAGGAAGGTGCCATCTTGTGGGAGAGAAGCCCTTACATGCCCTCAAGGAAGGCACCATCTTGTGGGGGAGAAGCCCTTACATGCCCTCAAGGAAGGCGCCATCTTGTGGGGTGGGAGAGAAGCCCTTACATGCCCTCAAGGAAGGCGCCATCTTGTAGGAGAGAAGCCCTTACAAGCCCTCAAGGAAGGCACCATCTTGTGAGAGAGAAGCCCTTACATACCCTCAAGGAAGGTGCCATCTTGTGGGAAAGAAGCCCTTACATGCCCTCAAGGAAGGTGCCATCTTGTCAGAGAGAAGCTTGTCAACAAAGACCTTGATCCTAGCAGATGGGGCCCTAGGGTGGAAATGGGAAGGAGGCTAACCACGTTGGTCATGGAGTGGCCTTGGAGCTGGGATAGCAGTGGGAGGAGCTTGTATTTCAGCTGACATAAACCTTCAAGAGGTTCCTGACCTTCCCCTACAAGCCAGGGCCAGAAGGCTGGAAGGGATGATCTCAGCCAGTGTAACCACCTGTGGTTCCTCAGTGCCCAGGAGCCAGTACATCCCAAGGTCACTCCACTGAGGAAGACCAACACCCACTAAGTGTGACTGCAAAGCCAGGAAGGGAGGCTGTGTGGGCAGTGACATCATACCTGTTGTTTACATGTTCCCTCTCTGTCTAGTCTCTTTGGACCCCTGCTGGCAGGAACGCATCCTGCTCCAGTAAGGAAAAGCAACGCTGTGTCTTCGAAACAGAAGATGTTTGTAAAACGATGTAGAAGATGTTTACAATTTTAAGAAAAAAGAAAAGAGATAAAGTGATTTCTAAAGCCTACAGATGAAGCTGAAATGGATGAACTTGCTTACCCTGTCAGGAACAGCAGCAGTAGCAACAAAACTCAATGTAGTAGCCATGTTCACTTCACCCCCTGGATTATGGCCTCTGAATATTTCCCACTGAAGGAATCAGGGGTGAGCCTCTTAGCATCATTTTCCCCACAGTGTATACTCCCTTCTTGCCTCCGCCACATTTTTTGAGTAGTATGTTTTTATTTTAACTAAGGTACATCCCTTGGCTTTTAGACCTAAAGCAGCGCCCATGTGAGCATGCACTGCTGTATGGGCAAACACAACGTTCAGAGACACTTGGGACCCAGAAAAGGCCTTAGGATCCTCTGTATTTCAACAGCAAATTTATTGCTGGGATGAAACTGCCTTACTGCTGAGCGGTGCTGTATGTCAGCTTGAAATCAAAATAAGGCAGAAGCCTTTGACCAACAAGCCAAAAAAAAAAAAAAAGTGGCACTTTTAAAATGCAGTTTCTGCCTCCCAGATTCTTTCAGATTCTTCCCACCCGCACGTAGCAGCTGCCAAAGTCACAAGCAATTTAACAGGCTTTATTCGCAGGGAAAATTAACCAGGAAAACAGAAAGTCAAACAAAAAGTCCTTAAAGCCACAAACGGCAAGTTATCCAACCCCAGTCACCGTTTTCAGTCCCAAAGGTTCCAAAGACATGTCCAAGATGGTGCCCCTTTGCCCCTCCAAATCTGAAGCAGGCACTCCGCCAAGTCCAGTCTTTCTCTGGCATCTTCTCTTTGCTTCTCTCTCCAGTGTTCTGAGCTGTTTTTCTCCAAAGCCCTTCAAACTTTTCCAACAAATGCTGGTGCACAAATCAGCTTTGCAAATCCCTGGTCATCTCCAGGCACCAGCTTTCCATGCTACCTTGCTACGGTGCCTCACTCTCCACACCCGCTACTCTTCTGCCAGCCACTCTCCCACCATGGCTCCTTGCCAACACCACCTCACTCTTCCAGGGGGCTTTCACCACGTGGGCCTCCTCTATTAGCCCGCCATTCTCATGTCCCTCTACCTATCTTCTCTCATCTTTTTATGCATCTTTTTGCACTTCTCTTTTCTTCTGTGGGTCTTTCTCTCAGCTCCCATCCACCAGGACAGTATGGCGCCCAATACAATTTTCAACTATGTCACTACCAGAGGTCCCAGCTACTCCTCCGGCCAAGTCACCCCACATCAGTCTATGGCCAAATAGCCCTGAATGTGCCCCATCTCATCTGATTTTGGAAGCTAAGCAGAGTCAGGCCTGGTTAGTACTTGGATGGAAGCCAGAGAATCTGTTCAAGTGTCAGAATTGAATAGAAAAACAATGCCCTCCATAGCTTTTAGGTCATAAAGCTAACTCGTGTGTGCTGCAGACAATTTCCAGAGACTGGTTCTTGCTCCTGCCTCTCCTTTTTCTGTACCAACAGGGTCACTGTAGTGTAGAAATGAGTTACACCCCTCTGAGTGAGTTCTTTAACCCCTCAAGACTGAGACCTAATGTGTTAGCCACTAGGCCTAAAAATTGGCTTGGGATGCAGGTATCTCAAGGTCAAAGGAGACTCAACTAGGTCTTTGTGGAACTTTTTCTAACTCAAGGCCAGGCTGAGAGTGAAAAAGCCAAAAGAAAGATAATAAATGGACCCAGCTGCCTACCCTCCCCTTAATTGGGGGGGGGGAACCCTTCCCTTAATTGGGAGGAAAACAGCTTGCGTGCAAGAAAAAGAACTTAGCTAGGGTGAAAAGTCTAGTTCCACGGAGGTATTACTTCTTAGAGATCTCCAGAGTATCACAAGTTGTATTTTGGTGCCGATTTTGTGTATTCTATGCAGGAAATTGCCTCTATTTAGTTAAACATGCAAAAATGTATTCGGAGCTACCGCAAAAGCTATAAAATGGCGGTATTAACAAAGCCTTGGGTCTGACTTTCCTTCTGAGATCCAGGTGCCCTCAGCTGAGCTTTTTACAACTTTCCTGTTTGCCTGTTTCTCTGAGAGTCCGTGTTTGCGGCGGCTTCACAGTAGGGTCTGCTGTGTCCTTCCAGATACTTCTCTTCCTGCTGGGAGCTGTGCTGGAGGGCCTGGCTTTGACTGCTGGGAGCAGGGAACCATGAGCACCCACGGCCAAGGAGCCAGGGTTTCCAGACTCTTGCTGTGAATGTCCCCCTGAGAGACCTCAGAGAGCAGAGGAGGGCTGACCAGGACTGGAGGGGGGATTCTAACACCCCAAGAAATGACAGTCTTAGACCAGGTCAGGACTAGGCTCATTCATCCTAAAATGGGAGCGTGGCCGTGTGTGTGTGTGTGTGTGTGTGTGTGTGTGTGTGTAAGTAGGTGGGTCTATGGAGGGTGTGTTTGTATGTGTGGAAGTATATTTGTGTGTCTGACTGGGTGTGGAGAGTGGGTTCCATGTGTGTAGACATGTGCAAGCACATGTGTGCAGACGTGTATGTCTGGGTTGGATGTGAGCATCCAGGTGTGGAGGCAGCGCTGTGTGTTCGTACAGTAGGCAGGAGGGGGCAGAGGGGCACACCCCTCCTTTGTGGTCGGGCACGGCATGGACTACTCCTAGGAATGGCTGTGGGTGTCCCTCCCAGGCGCCGGCACTCAATTGTGGGGAACCCCTCAGCCCTTCCTCCACACTGAGGCCAGCATTTCTGAGCGTGACGGCTCCAGAAATCCAGGTCCCAAAACGAGGACATGGAGCAGAGCCCGGTGGACCTGGCATGTGGGTGCAGCATGAGAGGGGAACCCCCCTAATCAAACCAGCAGCCTCCCCCCTTGCAAGCAAACAGAAGCACACTTTGTGTGACGTAATGTTGACCTCATAGAAACATCACTTTGGAATCGGATCATCTAGCTTGACTCTCTCACCAGCTGTGTGATGATCTACAGGTTTCTTACCCTCTCTGAGCCTCAAGTTCCTAGTAAACCCAGCTCTCGGCGCTGGGGGGCTAGCAGACGGCAAGGTGCCCAGCATGCCGTTGTGTCATCAAATGCCCATTTCCCTCTTCGGGGCACCTCTGGCGGGCACGTGGTGGCCTTTCCCCTCCCCAGCAGCACCCCGAGTTCTGAGCAGGTGTTCACCCCTTCCCCGTGAAGCTCAGGCTCATGAAAGGAAGCCATGCCAGCTCCTGCTCCAGACTGGAGCCAATGAGCATCTTCCAGGCCCCCCTCAGGGCATGGTTTGGGGTGCGCAGCCCCCAGAAC
>PVHY01024031.1:0-20174 GCA_004024945.1 Uropsilus gracilis
AAAAAAAACAAAAACCATGGACACACCTAAAAGAAATCACATTAGCAGAAACAAGTTAAAAAGATAAAGACAGACACCAAATGGTTACAACTCGGGGTGGGGGGGCGGGACAAAGGGGGAATGGTCAGGGAGGGTGGGGGGGTGAATCCCGGTATTACAAAGATATGAAATGTATATATATAAACTATTTGATTATAAAAAAATTAAAAATAAATAAAAATAAATAAAAAAAAGAAAAAAAAATAGATGTAAAAAAAAAATAAAATGTGCCTCAAAGACTCTGGTAAATTATTTCATTTTCATTTTGTTATTTAGTTTAACAAAACTTAGATGCCAGAAATTACTTATTTTTAAAAAAAATTTTTAAACTGAAATATCAACCAAATTTAATAAAGATGAGGAGAAAAATGCTTTAGATTCTACGTGTGTGTAGACTGTGGGAGCAATAGATGCTACATTATATGCTACAGATTTTGATGATTTAATTACCCACAAACTTCACTAACTCATACAATATGTTTAGAGTACCCTTGCTTGCTTCCATGTTTAATATTCTTGAAGAAGAAATAGCATTCAAGAGACTTAGGTTTTGCATCCAAACTATCTAAATTGAACACAAATATGTAAAAATATGTTATGTATATTTATACATACTCAGAAATATGATAGGAAATGTTTCATTTTTCCAACTTTCAAAATAAAAAAAATGATTTGAGAAATGTGGAAATACTTACTCTGCAATCTCTTCACAAGGTTTAGTTCTTGTTTTTTTGCACATGGATCCTTTTGAATTTCACAATTAAGCAATAATTTTTAGCAGTAACATAGACATAATCTAATCATACTTTCCACTTTCAGTGGAAATGTGTGCACAAGCTATATTGGTTTTTATATTCTTACATATAACAATTATCATGAATTGTCATGTCCTTTAAAGTTAAAAAGGTAATTATTTCTGCATTATATGAATTGAGACATAGAAGAAAAATTAGTAAACAGGCAGAAAAGAGACAGAAATACTCTATTTTTGAAAAGTTGATGATACGATCCAGCAATTTTAGCTGTGATTCCCCTAAATATTTCACCACAGATATGACTGGGTATGGTTTATATGGTCAAATATGAACTGAATCTATAAAGCATCTTTAGTGACCTTGCTTCAAAGTCTCTAATGGGAAAAATTAAAATTAATATAGAGTACCAAAACAAAATATAACTAATACACCTAGGAAGAGAGATAGTGTCCTTTGAGACTAGAAGATGTAGTAATAACACCAAGGTCAAGATGCATTATCAGTGCACTAATCCATGTCAATATAATGATCCTAATTATATTTTGCTGTTTGTTCACTTTAATTTATATTTTGTTGATGGCTAATGATATACAATATCATTTGATATTTGATAATTTGATAATTTTTCCTCATGTATGAACAAAATATTACCATTCTTCCACTGTTTTTGAATGGGATTTATTATATTTTTCTAAGATGCTTGCAATATTCATGTTATTAAGTATGTGAAAGTCTTGTTTCTTAAAAATCTTATTTCATGATTTCCTATTTAAATTTAATACAAGTAGTCATGTCTTAATTTTCAGAAATGGTCTGGTTGATATATATATATATCAGTAATATATATATCAGTATATAATATTTGTCTTATATTCTGAGTCTGTTGCCATTATTTGAGAGGTTTTAAATCTTGATCTTATATATGTATTTATTTACATGTCTTTTCAATGATTTATTACTTACATGTCAACATTAACATCTTCTTTGTCTGTAGGCAGATAAATATTTTATAAACATTATGCTCGTGAGGCTGTGGTGAAAATAGAACTCTTTCACACTGCTGCTGGGAAAACAAACTGATCCAGTTACTGTGGAAAACTGTATGGAGGATCCTCAAAACAATGTAAATGGACTTACCATAAGAACCACAGATTCCACTAAGAATCTACCCAAAGAACAAAAATACTAACTAAAGAAAAGCTACACTTCTATGTTTATGCTATTTATAATAATAGCCAAGATATGGGACAATGTAAATGCTTCCAAACAGATAGATTATGAAGATGTGGTGTACACACAAAATAGAATATCACTCGGATAAACTTACACCTATTGTGGCAACGTGGTTGGAGCTGGGAGTATGTTCAGTGAAATAATTCAGAAAAAAAAAGAAACGATGATTTCAATTACATACGGACTACTAAATGCCAAACAAGGTTTCAGGAAAAATAAAATATACAAAACTTGCAAGCTGGTATAGATATGAAACATATAGTAGGGGTCAGGGAAGAAGAGGGGTCAAAACAGGAGGGATGAGCACAAGGGACAATGGTCATGTATGGTAGTGAGAGAACTATAGGGACTACTGAGGGGAGAAATAAATTATTATCCCAGAATTAACAATGATGGAAGAAAACAAAATAAATTATAGAAAATTGCAAGGAAAAAGCCTCATCAAGTCTTTCTGCTTGCTTGGAACACTAAAAATATATTTGAAGCCAGGACAGCCATATTGTGGTAGTGGGGGGGAGAAGAAAGCATGAGGATGACAAACTAATATGAGATGGACAGAAAAAACCTGGGTCTTTGGTGACAATTGCCAAGTGACTGAACCAATCCTGGGACTGCTAACTTCTGGAACACTGGTAAAAAAATGATAGTGAAAACAATATTTGGTACTACTAAAATCCTAAAATAAATTTTCAGACCAGGAACCAAATGAGGTATTTCAATTCCTTTTAAAATATATACACACACACACATATAAAGCAACATATATACACATGATGATTTTGATAACTTTTACATTGCTGATTTTCCTTATAAAGGAAAAGGATGCTTTGATTCTCAATGCCTAATTTACAGCTTTATATATCTCTTCTATGCCACACTAGCTATAGCATATCTAATCTTTGTGTAACACTGTATAGTACAATATGATTACTTTTCATTTTTATATTGCATTGTGAGGTAATTAATAAGTATGATGCATGAACTGCTAAAGGACATTAAAGATGTATTTTTATAGTTTAATTTAGCTCCTCAGATGGATGCGCATGCATGTTCTATATTATGAAGAAAAAGACTAAATAAAGCTACTATTTATCCTCCAGTACCATGGTACTCTATGGTCTAATTTCCTTAATATCCATATTCTTTACTTCTATTCCTACATTTCATACTCATTTCTCAAACTGTTACTGCTTGGCCTTCAGTCTTGCCAGTCTTTATAAAGCACCCCATCATGTATGTCTCTATGACATAACTCAATATAATCATAATATCATATGACATATAGTCAATAGCATCATAAAATAAATATATATGATATAATCGACAATATATGATAGTAATAATAATAGAAGCAAATCTTTGTCATGCTCAGGCACTGTTCTAAGTATATTATACTTACAATGGATATGTTTTCTGGAACATCCTCTGCGTAGGAGAGGTATTTTATCTGAATTGTTTACTCATGATACGTGGTCACAAGAGGAGATGTTCATGAATCAGTCATTTGTTTTATTTCTATTTCTAAATTAGTTGTTCTTGTTCAGTCAATTATGAATCAATGCCCCCTGATTATTGATGAGCATTTGCCTGAAAACTTTAGTTTCATGAAAACAATATTCATATTGGGGGTTAAAACAAAGTAGTGCTACCATAAAATTATTGTCAAACCAAGATGATTTAGAAGCCAAAAGTGGCAGTATTAGTACTTGTGTTGATAAACTTGGTGTCAGTAGGGCCCTTGAGGACAAAGTTGTGTGTCAGTTTACATGTTATCACTTCATTCATGTGTAATGTCAGGGCCATTGGCTATGAAAAATTGGCAACTGGACAATTGACCATTTTATCTTTTATTCCCATTAGTATTATCATCCATATTGGCTCAATATTTATCTCAGTGAAATATTAAGACTGCAGACTGTGGTCTGTGTCATTGTGGAGTCACAAAGGGCTGTCTCTCATGTTTGCCAGTTGTATCAATAGAAAATCAAAGGGTTTTAGCTTGTCATTAAGTATTGTCTTTACGTCTCCAAATTTTCTTTTTTGACCTGATGCAAATGGAATCTCCTAAGATGAAAATTTCCTGTGAATTAAAAAAAATATATTTCCCTTAGAAACTTAAGCTAAGTTTACAACCAGAACTTTGAGCAACAAATCCTTTTATCCTTTTTATTTTTTTTTAATAGAGACTAGGTCTTGCTATGTTGCCAGGGGTAGTCTGTGGACTCAATTGATCCCTAGACTCAGCATCCCAGGTAGCTGGGATTACAGGCACATGCCACCATGCCTGGCTATTTTTTAGAGACTAGATCTCCCTATTTTGCTCAGGGAAGTCTCAAACCCAAGACTCAAGCGATCCCTGATCTCAGCCTCCTAGCGCTAGGGTTACACGTGTGCACTACTGCGCCCAACTGTAACATTTTTCTTTAGCCTAATTTGGTGAGCACTGTCTTCTGTTGGTAAAGACACAGCTCACTGAGTGAAGTGTCTGTGACAAACACCATCGTATCGTAGCTCAGGTAACAGTTTGGTAGAAAGACGACATTCTCTAGCAGTGCCTTGTCACCAGAAAGCTATTGTCTAGCTCACACGGAAAGACTGTGCCTTATTTTCCTCTTTTTCAGTATCTCCATTTGCCACTTGATAATTCTTTTGAAATTGCATCCACTTTGCTCAGGTCTTGTTACTATCTCATATTCCTGTCTATAAACATGCACTCAGTGAACGCAACTAAAGAATCAAATGTTTTCATACTTACTCGACATGCATGTTGAATGGGAATTTGCCAGTGGAGACATGTGAATGCTTTATTTTCTAAGGGAAAACCCACCACCCCACGCCTGCCACTCCAGCTGAGAAAGTCTTGGAATGCCCAGAGTCTGCTTATACAATATGAGAGGGTCTAGTGCTGCTATGAGGGTTTTACAATGCTGTGAGTCCGTACATGCCACTTTAAACCAAGAAGATACATTCTTATCTTGCTTCTTAACATATAGGGGCTGTTTTGTCTGCAGGACTAAGGCTACCAGAGGCTATCAGGTGATAAGGGGAAATTGATCTCATTGTTTTAATTAAGAAAACATATTTGGCAGTAAATATTGTAGTTGGTGAATTTATGTATTTCACTTATGATAATATTCAACAAAGTAAGGAAAAAAAGAGTTTCTGAAGACCCAGGTTTTAAAGTCACCAAAGAATCTTAATGCAAGTTTTGTCAGTCGACCTTAACACCAGCAGCAATGAGGAAACAGCCAGAGACAGTGAGGACAAGTAATGCAGCAATGACGTTAGGCACACAGTAATGTTGTTGGAGATGAAATGTTTTATTTTTTCTTATTCTAAGGCAATAACACTCAAATAAAAAAACCTTGCTCAACTCTTTTTTTACATCAGGTAATTCATGAATAGCATGAAAAATAAGTCTAAAGGAAAGGAATGACAGTAAATCACTGTATATCATTTAATAAAGATTTTGTCATATTTCCCCAAACATAAGCACACAAGTAAACACAGAAATTATACTGATCATTTCCATTCAACCAATTTTTTTTGTTTTAATTATAAGAAGATAGAGGTGAAATTAATTTTTATTGACTGAATTTATATAGCTCTGATCTTTTTTTGAAATACTAGTACCCAGTATCCCGAGTTTGGAAAATTGATGTATATATATTACTTTATAGTAGGAAATATTGCTGTGAAGAGTTCTTTAAAATTTTTATAGTAATTTCAATATCCTCTAGTACAAATGAATTTATTTTTAAATGTGGTGACATTGGTTTACACTGCTGTTTGTGTATTAAAAGCATAAGCTCACCCCTATAGTTTACCATTTTGGTCCCTTACGCCTCTTCCTCATCTTGGCCCCCATTCCATAAATCACAGCCATGACTGATTTTATTAATATTTCTTGAAAATTTGCTACTTGGCCACAAATTAAGGTGATAATGTTCAGGAGCAAGTGTTCAGCAGTAAGCCAAATAATTGATGAGTATTATTCTAATTTTATATAGATAATAAATAATAATAAAAAATAAGATGAATTATGCTATATAATAAATAATATTGTAAGATGGTGGTATTGTAACTGGTTGGCACAGCTGGGAAGGCATGCTATCATGTACTTCGATCCCTGGACATGTGGTAGGATAGAAGTTCAGCACCCTGAGACAAGGCTATCTCCAGGAAGAGGGAAAATTATGAGAAATGTTATATAAAGCTTTGATTTGAAAAACTTGAATTTGGACCTCTGACAAAGAGAGAATAGCTTGCTAAAAAACTTGGAATTGTGTATGTTTGGAAAACAGAGAATCTATGCATGCCAGAAAATTTGGAACCTGGAAAACTTGCAATCTGTATACTTATGATGAGAGAACAGCTTGCTGTAAACTGGATCTTGTGTAAATGTTTGCTTCAGATTTGGAGTGACCAGAAAATGCCATCTGAAACATGTGCTTCTTTGTAAATGCTTGTTTAGGTTTGCAGTGGCGAGAAAATACCATCTTGGAAATGTTTTAAGACTTTGAAACTGGACAGTAACTGGGATAAGATAACTGACCACTATGGTATCAGTGACTTTTAATTCTCTCCTTGTTTGTAAATAAACCTTGCTGTTTTGAACTGTCTGGCAACTGTGCATGAAGGCAAATGAACCCAAAGAGTGCTGGGTCTAGCTATTGATCTTATTTTGCACCCAGTTTCAGTAATGTAACCAAGTGGCACATCTGGGAAGGTTTGCCATCTGGATTTTGAGGTCATGCTTTCCCAGTCACCTCACCCAGTTACAGCACCAAGAAAAAAGAAATACAGTATAAAGATGAAGAATAGCAACATGCAGGCATTTTATATAGTTCCTTTGTAGCAAACCTACTTTATAGAGATATTTTTATTTTGAAGACAAACAGAAATCATCTTTGGATACAATTCTTAAGATTTTCCCAAAGGTGAGGAACTGCAAAAAATTAGTAAAATTCTGAAAATCACAGAAAGGAAAATTAATAGCAAAAGATATCATTTAAAATGATCATAATTTTTGTTTTCTTGAAGTGTCTGAAATGGAACTCTCACTAAAGCTAATAATGTTTTGAGAATAAAAATTATATTGTAGTTTATGTAGAAAAACATAAATATCAGAAAGTCAATTAACTAATAAAAATTCTTTGCTGTGAAGAGAATTTTGTAAATTTAAAATTCTAACAGTCTCCATTACATATAAATATATATATGACAGAAAGACAACTATAAGTGTGATAATGAATGTTAAAAATTGTGCTTCAATAAGTGTGAAAGATGTTTACCTACTTAATCTACAAGCAGTGTACTGAGATAAACCAAAATAAATAAGTGTATTTATCTTTCATTTCCTTAAAGTTATTAATTTGGTATATAATTAGAATTGAAAATAGAACAAAGCAGTAGGGACAGTGTCCCAGAGGACTAGAAGATGAGAACTAATATACAATAAAGAAAGCAGAATATCATCAGGCTTCAATTATTTGCTTTATTTTAACTTATTAAAAGTAGATTGCTATTCAAACAAAACACGTTTTCAGATGTTTATTGATCATTCATTCTTAATTTATTAATTGCGCTCCTGTTGGGTTTTGCCAACTTTAAAACTTGTATAGCTGGCTTTGTCCATATGTTTTTATGTGATATTCCTACATTAGGGATAATTATACATGTTAGGACTATTTACTTTATTTTTTGTATCCTTGGTGTAGTTTATGACATTTAATGTGCATGTTAGTAAGTCTTGAGCTATATCTAATGTTATAATTTCTAAATTTGTTTTCATTGAAAAGACTTTAATATTACATAAACACATACATATATATTTCTTTTAGAAACTTTAAGCTTTAATTAATTTTTCCTATTGCTTTCATTATTTGTGTAATACTTGACTATAGGCAGAATAAATCTAAAATTTCCTACGCATATTTAGTTAGGTAGTCCAACATCATTAATGACATGTCCTATTTGTCTGATATGAAATATCATTGATTTCTTGCAGCTTCTCATTTTTATTGTTATTTTGCCTATGTATTTGATATTTTGTAGCTATATCAATGTAAAGAGATATTTTGTCTAATTTTACTCCAACTTGCACAAAATTTAGCAAGTATCAATTTTTGTGTTGAATGCATTTCATTTTTAATAGAGGAAGTTTATTATTTAAATTATATTTTGTCATCTTAATTGTTCATTAAGTAGAGCAATACAGTTATATATGTGCCTCAAATATAACCAGAAACTGTCCATGCCTTTCTACCTTTTTGGACTACCTTTTTGGACTACCTTTTTGGACTTTTCCCCAGCACTTTATTATTCAAAACAAATTGTTTTCTGTAATATTAGAGGATTTTGGAGTACTTGAGTGGTAGGTAGTTTCAGTAGACTGATTTATTGCACTATTCTGTTATTTAATTTTCAGAAAAAGAAAATATTATGTATATGTGGTAAGAAAAAGTAGTTCAGACACAACATGGAGAACTAGAAAGGACCAGATCAACCCCTCTTCTAAAAGCAGTTTTAACAAAGGGACTGAACATGAACTCTTAGCAATACACAGAAGCCCCAACCAGATAGAGAACTTCAGCACTTCTCTAGGACACTCAGGAACCTAAAGAGGGAACCAAAAGAGGAACCCATTGACCTCTGACACATGCCAACTGGTCCAGAAAGACCAATCCACCAAACCTGGGAGCAACACCTTCCAGCCAGGAGAGAGCTCCAGAAACACCAACATTCCATCCTAGAGCTGGAATCTTCCAACACCTTCAAGTGAGCAATAAAGACGTCAGTGACAGAACCAGCTTCATAAAAGCAGACAGGACCATATGGAAATCCTTTCTAGCATTAGAGCATCTGAGAGAACAGTCTGCTGTAGAAGCTCAGGTAGGAGAGGCACGGGAAAAACTTATATAGACCACATTACCTGTTGGAACACTGGGCATCAGCTCTGGTCTTGGGAGGCCAAGAACAAGTAGGAGCAGTGCCTAAGGATAATGCAGGGAACCTGCATACAGAGGTCTCAGAAAGAAACACACAGGAGGAAGCAAGGTAGCAAGGGCCCAGGTGAGTACAGGGAGAAACAGGCTCTCCTGCAATCTGGGCTACCCCAGAGCCACAGGGAAATACTCTGGGGGAGCCACAGGGAAGTGTGTGCAGATAACACAGAGAAGAATGCATGACATGGGGTCACAAAAGCACCCACAACGCTATGGGAGTATGTACACCAATGGATCATAGCACAGAACTAAAAGCAAATAAACAAAAGCCCAAGCATAGTTCACACAATTGGTGCTACTGGGACAGAATGAGGGCATTGCCCATGACAACAGATGAAAAATAGAACCTTTGCAGGCCTTGCACTGCTGACAGATAAAGCTAAGGGTTCTGCTGCTGGACAAATAGCTTGTGCTCTGACTTACCAATGACAAAAGGCGCCAACAATTAGTGGGTGGATTACTGAAGGTATGGAGGAATAGGAGTGACCCCAGAACCCCAAATCAGTGAAAACTGGAGTAAGCACTGAAGCCTCAGAAAGAAATACCCACTGACAATGCCTTCTGGAGGAAAAAAAAAAAGCCAAAACTGCAGAGACCCACAACAACCCAGTAAGAACAACCAAAGATTCTTTCTGCCATCAGCAGAGACCCAGGTAACAAGACCTGAGAGAGAAGCTGCAGAGATATGTACCTCTACTTCTCCCCACCAATCACTACAGCCCACATAGTTGGCAGATAGTTCCACAAACCAGCAATATCAGCAAGAAATCGTGCCCACTGGCATCAGCAGCACTAGTACACCAAGGGCAGAACAAATCTGAAAGCAAAATATGGGGAGGTGTTTAAAAAAAACAGATGGAAAGTCTTCAGATGGAGTGTTTAAAAAAAAAAACAGAGAGTGACTTGTTCACAACTTGTGTTAAATATAAACAGAATTTTTTTTTTTTTTACTAAAGCACTATTTATAATTTGCAAGGACATGGAAATAACCCAAATGTCCCACAACAGATGATTGGATGAAAAAGATGTGGCATATATACACAATGGAATATTACTCTAATTAAAAATGATAAATTTGACAATTTTATGGTAACATGGATGTACTTAGAAGAAATCATATAAGCAGAAACAAGTCAGAAAGAAAAAGACAGAAACCAAATGGTTTCGCTAATATGGGGGGCATTGGAAAAATAAACAAAAAGCCATGAGGAAAAGTCAAAACAAGCTAACAACAACTGAAGTACACAGCTTGGGATGGGGGAGGGGAGCAGGAGAGGGTGGGATAAGTCAGGGAGGGAAGGTGGTGGGCGAAACCCAGGGATCACAAAAACATGAAACTTATATATAAATAAATTATTCAATAATTATAAAAAAGAAATTTTTTTCAGGAAGAACTGATATGGAGTAGAGACTATAGAAAGTATAATCACGGACCATTACTTCAACATTGCCCTAATTCCTTGAGAGGAGCACAATTTTGTGACTAAGTCATTAAAGGCTTGCATCACTTGTCTGTTTCTCAGAGTGTAAATAAATGGGTTTAACATAGGGGAGATGGATGATGGTGATAGTGCAATCCCCTTATTCATGGTCATGTCATCTTTTGCTGAAGGTTTGGTGTAATAAAGATACAGCTGCCAAAAGAAATGGAAATCACAATCATGTGAGAAGAGCAGGTAGAAAATGCTTTCTTCCTTTGCTGGGCTGATGGGAATCTTAGAATTGTTCTGATAATATAAACATAGGATAAAACCACACAGATGAGGGTCATGATGAAGATCAGCACAGAACATACGATAATCATTTTCTCCAAAAGCCAAGTATCTGAACAAGAGATCTTCAGGAGAGGATTAGCATCACAGCCAATGTTGTCAATGACATTGGAGTCACAGAATTCTAAATCCAGTAATAAAAGAAATCCTGGGGAGACCAGCAACAAAGTCATCATCCAACAGCAGAAGACAAGTCTTTTGCAAATGCTGAGGCTCATGATGGTCACATAGTGCGGGGTTTGCAGATGGCCACATAGCAGTCATAGGACATAATGGTCAGGAGAAAATATTGTGTTATTCCAAAAACATCAGTAAAAAATAATTGGGTTAAGCAAGAATTGTAGGTAATGGTTCTGTCACCACTTTCTAGACTGTATAAGAATCTAGGGATGCAGGCAGAAGTGAATGAGATTTCTAAGAAGGAAAAATTCTGGAGAAAATAGTACATTGCAGTTTTAAGGTGGGAATCCACAAATGTGAGGAGAATGATTATTAGGTTTCCAGTTATGCTCAACATGTAGGCAATTAACAGAAATATGAAAATCAGAATCTGCAGTTGTGGGTCATCTGTTAACCCCAGGAGGATGAATGTGGTTATTGCTGTGTGATTTCTCATCCTTGGCTCCTTAATTCCTCTCAACCTGCAGAAAACCAAGAGAAATTACACAGAAAAAAGGGAAAGAATATTCTCTTCACATAAGTTTTACATTAGGAAATGAAGCCATTTAATTTATTTTACTTAAGGATTTATTTAAAAAACAAGGTTTTGGCTTCTTTAAATGTCACTTGGTAGGTCTGAAATCTTAGATCTCAAACATTATAAGAAAATTACGTTTTGTATTGGAATTGGGTGAAATATAGGCACATACAGCACAAAAAAGAAATTTGCATATCCCATCTCTCATGGCCCTTCTATAATTTGTCACATTCAAAGGTTTTAGTATCATTTAATCAATGTTATAATTTCTAATTAACCATGAACCATGACTTGGCATTAGCATACAATTGCTTAAGGATTAGTTAGTTAAACAATGATAGATAATATGAACTACTTATTCTGCAATGATAATATAGTCTAAAAATTAATGACCATTTCAAACATTTTCAAAAATTTACTCATCATTTCATCTTTGAAATAGATTAATTCACGGTCTCGCCACAACTAATCACTGTGACCTAAAGGAGTTTTTCCCCTAAGAGTTTCCCATGCTTACAAAATAAAATTTAGTTGTATTTGGTCACTCCTTACACAATTAAATTCAATCATTTCATAGACTTTTATTTTCTTACATGGATGTTTATTATTGTGCAAAATTTGGTGACTCCCCTTGGGTAAAGACCGTGTATTTTCCTACCACCACCACAGCACCTGTGAATCCTCACCATAGTCCTTTACACAGTTCAATCTTTATTAAATTAGAACTTGATTCCTACAGTGCCACATTACCCTAATTTCTTTCTGCTCTTTAAAAATTTTTTTATCTGCCATAAAAGAATATCTTTTCCCTTTTGCATATCAATGATTCAGTGTACCAGAAATTATATGGACAATTTTGTCTTTCATTTTTCTCTCAAGGATATTCTCATAATAATGTAATTTCAAATAAAGATGATTCCCAAATGTATATATGTAGATTAAAATATCCTTATGTATTCTGTCTTCAAAATAAAAATGCTGAATAAAAACACAGAAATGACAAATAAAAATATACTTACTCTCATGGAAGAAAACAGTAACTTTAGTTAAATATACAAATTTGATCGTCTTTAGATGAAAATAAAAGTATATGTAGTCAGTTTGTTTGCAAATGTCCCCATAATGAGCCTCATATGTTTCCATGACATCTTTTGGAAATATGATAGCAGAGCCTTCCATGATTGTCCTCCACACAGGTATTCATTGGGCAGTCTATTCCACTGTGAGCTTGGGAACCAATTCCTTATATCTCAGTAATAGAATAACATATATTATAAACGTTTGACAAATGTAAGCTGATTTTCATAAATAAAAGAAAATTTCTGATAACTCAGGGCACACATTCTTACACAATGAATTAAGATGTTTTGTTATCTGTTTTTTATGAATATGAGTATCACCTAGGTGAATAAAGGGCCCTTGTGACCAAAGTGCAAACATGATAATGACTCTAATACATGAATAATCCTAGAGAGACAGTAGTGTCCTTAGGAACAATAAAATGCAACAACTCTGCTGATGAGAAAATATAACTCTGGCAACACTTCAACTCAAGTAAGAAAGTATGGCTCAAAAATAAAAAATAGCTTGATATCTATATTTTTCTGCATAGTTTGGTCTACCCTATTGGAAAACAATAAAGAAGGGTGAGGTTATAAAATTTACACAAGTTAAGTATTTAGAAGGGGTCCTACAACCTTGTCCCAATATTTGCAACTTACTAAGGCTAATGTTAGAGTAAGACTGGCTAATGTATGCATTGTTCCAATGGTTGTCCTTTTACACATGGGGTCCAGGTTAGTATACATTTCCACTGATAAGCCAAATTTCTCATGCCTTTATTCTGTACTGCAGTCAGGCAATATTGCAAGGAAAGACAAGGTATACTTCTTTAGAGTCTGAGGGTTGAACTTTTCCGTTTTTGAGAATGCAGCCCACGGATGAATCTCTTGTGACTGATAGCTTGTCCTATGATTCCTAGGGCAACAACAAAATAATAGAATTTGAAAAAGTGAATGAATGGCCATATAGTAGGAGAGGGTGGGGACAGTGGGTTCAAGTGGTGGTCATCCTTAGATTGTTTTATTTTACATCATTGTTAACTTTGTATTTAATTTCTCCCCCCAGGTGTAGTCCCTGTAATCCTCCCACCATCAGAGCACCTGAGATTCATCACCACTGTCCCTTGTGCTTCTCTCTCCCTTGTTTTGACCTTTGTCCATCCACCTACCCTGCTGTATGTCTCAGATCTATGGTCAGCTTGCAAATTTTTTCTTTTCCCTGATCCTTTGCTCTGCTTCTCATATTCAACATTTAGGGGAAACCATCTAATATTTATCTTTCTCCTTATTTCACGTTGCATTATCTTTCAAGATTCATCTGTGTTGCTGCAAATAGAATGAGTTTGCTTTTTTGATCACTGGGCAGTATTCCATTCTGTATGTGAACCATATTTTCTTGATCCATTCATCTGTTTTGGGTCACTTGGATTGTTTCCATTTCTTGGCTATTGTCAATACTGTTGCAATAAACAGAAAAATTCAGGTTTCCTTTCAAATTAGTTGTGTGTTCCTTGGGTGTATTCCTAAGAGTTGAGTTGTCAAATCACATGGTTTATTAATTTGTAATGTTTAGCACTTTTCACACAGCTTTCTGTAGTGTTTGGACTACATTACAAATTAGAGAAGCACAGAATACATCATATTTTTGCAATTGACTCATATCTTACATATTTTTTTCAATTTGACATTGAAAACTTTTGTGTAGATTGTGAGTATATTCATAATCCAAGGACTGGCAATAATTGCGCTCATCATTTTAGAGAAAATATAGGGAATTAAGTGTACCACATGTGAGTCGAGTCCTCTTCTAAATATAAATGAAAGCATTATTGGTAAAGCAAACACCAATTGACCTTTCTTCCCTTCCCTTCCCTAAAAATTATTAATTTTGTAGCATGAAAAACTTTATGCAAGGCAAATATTTATTAAATTCTTTCTTTACTATTTTATGACTGATTAAGTATAAAATTAGAAAATTCAGATAAAAGACTAAAGATTTGGTAACTAGAAAGAGATATAGCTATGCTCTTATCATTTTGGCACGTTATGTACAGAGTTTATATTTTTTTTTGCATTATATCAGGGAAAAATCTCTTTTCATATATGAGCAATAATAAATAAAACAATAGGAACCATATTGATATTAATATATGACAAATGATGTAAAAAATATACATTGCAATTTTATCCAATAAATGACAAAGCACCTTTAGGCACATGGAATATCAAAATTGCAATAAAACTTTCATTAAACTCTGGAAGTTAATGTGAAACTCAAACAATCTTTATTATTATTTTTTAAAATTTATTTATAAATATATTTCACATCATTGTAATCCCCAGGGTTTACCCCTCTCCTCTCCGCCCTGGCCTCTCCAGCTGGTCCCCCTTCCCTGTTGCATATTTTCATTTGGTTGTCCATATTTTTTGGAAATGATAGACCGAAGTAACTCCATTTTGTTTAAAACCTCCATTTTGAGATCAGTGTCCTTGTGACACTGGCCTTCGTGGAAAGATAATCTTTAGACAATATCAGGTATTTTTATCAAAATAGGTTGAGATTAATCAAAGAAAAAATTATTCTGTGCAGTATAAACTATGACACTAAGGAAAAATAGAAAAGTTAATATAAAGTAAAAGTTTTGGTACAGGCATTTTTTTATATAGGTACAAAATGGAACATATTCAGGATGAGTCATCAATAGCAGTGGAAAATTTCATAGAAGAGAAAAATTAAAAAGAGAAAAGGTTTAGGATTTATGTCTTACAGTTCATGTTCACAGGCGAACACTTATTAAAATAATGGAGTCAGTCCACAGTCCTGTTACAAAACACTCTATAAAGAAAAAAAATCTTTTATATCTCAGCATGTTACTACTTTTCCATATGATGGCAAAATTTTGCATGCTTCTTGAACACAGAAAAGAATTCACCTTTAAAGGTCTATTCAAATGCTTTTCTTCATTAAAAAAATATTAACTACAATTCAAACTTGAAATCCTGGTAAATATTATCAAAATGCTATATAAAGTTCTTAAAGAGGATTTTAAACCTAATTTTCTTTGATTTTCAGAAAAACTGCGTTTGAATCATCAAACCATAAAAAACTGTGAATATGCCATTGCTAGGACATGCCTTCAGTATTCTTATGCAATCCTATTCTCATTAGATCTGAGTATTGGTTTTCTTAATATCATTCTCAAAAGAGATATGTATCTATTCCTTTATGTAGATAAACAAAGATAAAGACAGACAATTTAGTTAGATACTTACTCATTCTTGGACATTTTGTATTCATACGGCATTTAAAAAAAACAGAGAGAGTGTATAACTCAGTGATAGAACATTTGACTGCAAAAACCAGAGAAGTATGGATTTATTAATTCACATTTAGTGTTAACTGTCACCAAAAATTTAGTTCAGGAAGAAGTAAGATAGGGTAGAAATTTTAGAAAGTATTATGGACCATAACTTCAACCTTCCTCTAATTCCGTGAGACCATAATTATGTGGTTAAGTCATTAAAGACTTGTGTCACTTATTTGTTCCTCAGAGTGTAAATAAATGGGTTCAACATAGGGGAGATGGAAGTATTTAAGAGTGTAATCCCCATATTCATAGTCATGTCATCTTTTGTTGAAGGTTTCAAATAGACAACGATACAGATTTCATTAGGAAATGGAAATCACAATCATGAGGGAAGAACAGGTGGAAAATGCCTTTTTCCTTTGCTGAGCTGATGGGAATCTTAAAACTGTTCTGATGATATAAACATAGGACAAAACCACACAGATAAGGGTCATGATGAAGATCAGGACAGAGCAGACAATAACCATCTGCTCTAGGAGTCGCATGTCTGAGCATGAGATTTTCATCAGAGGTTTAGCATCACAGCCAAATTGGTCAATGGCATTAGAGTCACAGAAGTCCAGGTGCAGTAACAAAATCAAGAGCGGGATCATCAACATGAAAGGTGTCATTGAACCACAAAAATAAGTCTTTTGCAGACACTGAAGCTCATGAGGTCACATAGTGCAGGGGTTTGCAGATGGCTACAAAACAGTCATAGGACATAATGGCCAGCAGAAAAGAGTGTGTTATTGCAAACACACATATAAAAACAGTTGGCTTAAGCAAGAATTGTAGGTAACGGTCCTGCTGCCAGTTGATAGACTGTACAAGAAATCTAGGGATGCAGGCAGTAGTTTGTAAAATTTCTAATAAAGAAAAAAATGGGGGAAATAATACATTGCTGTTTTAAGGTGGGAATTCACTAATATGAGGAGGATGATGGTAATGTTTCCAGTTATGCTCACCAGATAAGCAATGAATAGACATGAAAATCAGTATCTGTGGCTGTGGGTCTGTTAATCTCAGGAGGATGACTGTGATTATAGCTGTGTTATTTCTCATGTTCGGCTCCCTATCCTTTCAAACTGTGTGGAAAACAGAGAAAGGAGATTAATAAATTAGTAAAGAATATTTTTTTCAGATGACTATTTAGTCAGAAAAGTGAAACTGTATAATTTATTTGTGTTAATGATAATTATTTTAGAACCATACATTGCTTCATTTAAGCTTGTTATTTGGTGAATCGGGCATTTTATATTGTAATCAGGTAATATGTGCACAGACAACACATAAAATTGTATACTTGAAACAAAAATTTCAGGAAATAACTAACTTTTAGCTTCCCATCTCACAACTCTTAAAATATTCTTTATTATATATGTTAACTTATACAATGTTAACACTGTATCAACATTATACTGGTTACTAGTCATGACCTATTGATAAGCAATAACATACAATTGATAAGGATTCATTTATAATATTATTATTTAAGGAATTATAGGATCATTTTATAGACTTTCAAAAATATTTTTAATCATTTTAATCTTTAAAACAGATTAACTCACAACATGTTACTGTCTCCCCACAAGTAATGTCCACTGGTGGACATTAAGGTGTACTTTTTCACCAAGAATTTTCCCATACTTAGAAATTAAATTTAAATGCATTTCATTGTTCTGCTTGTAATTTTTTTCTGGTAAGTTGAAAACACCTGGGCATATTTCCAACCCAGGACACATGAAGCTTCATCTGATACAGGATTGAGAACTCTATTCCACTACTGTTAAGATATAGGTAAGTATCTAGAAGGAACATCTCTTTCTAACTAGCATTGCCTGAATGATGTTTCTTAAGGCTTACTTGAGTTTTATGCCTTAGATTGCTTTTCCCTGATGACCCAGTTTTGCTTTGGTGCAAGATACAGAGAGAGTGTTACTCAAGAGAGGAAATAGTGAATGACCTGATGAATTTGTGGACAATGGACTTTATCCTCACTGATTAATGTTTTCAGTCTATGTTTGACTATAAAATGCATTCCATTGCATCTTTATCAAGTCAATAATTTTATTATCAGCTGTGTAATATTACACAGGTGGTCTAGATACAATTTAAGTAATTTCCATAATTTTCTCTAATTTTTGCTTTCCATTAATTGTGCATGGTAGAACTTCTTTGTATTAAACATAAAAACCTCACTTTGTAATTATCTAGATATGTTTTTTACTTGATGTTCTTATCCTGCTATTTCTTTTATTTCTGCCTTATCCATTATATTCCTTCCCCTCTTCATCTTCATAACATCAGTTTTTTTCAAACATCAATCATATTTCCTTTTATTGTGTTATTCTTTAAGCAATATTTGGTTTAGTGTTTGAATATTTGGTTTAGAAATTTGACAAATAACTGATTCACTCCTGATCATGCTAACTACATGAAATCTGTAGTTTCAAAGTTTCCTCAAATTGCACTGCTAACTATGGAGTTCCATTTCTCTGTACCACGACTAACCTTGTCTTGTCTCTACTTCTCTATAGAACCAAAAGCCAACAATTCTGTTGTCCATTCATCACTGACATCATTTACATTGCTTCTAATCTTATGTTCAATTGAAGAGCTATTGGCATGGATGATGTTTTCACTTAATATTGGCATTCCATTGAGGTATTTTTAGACTTTAATTTTGTTTTTATAAGTTTATCAGTCTGGTGGTGGTGGACTTATAGAGAAAGGCTATTGAAGCATGCCACACTGTAATATGCAATCACTTTACATGGATCATGTGTTGGCAAAATTTACACTCAATTACTGTAATTTCCAATCTTCCTTACACCATCCTGTCTATAATTCTAATTTATGTTGGTTCTCGCTGATTGCTTTCTCAGATTTGGTTTATTTTCATAGGGGTCTTTATGGATCACCTGTACCTTGGACAACATTAAGTAACTTGCTATGTATTTTGTTATTCCTTATGCATACAAGAGAGACAAAAATTCCTTCAGTAGGATTTTTATCTAGCTAACTCTAAAAAGCCACCTAAATGTCATAACCACATTTATTATATAGGTAACTATGTACCCTCAGGAATTTCTATTTTTTTCCTAGATAGGATAGGGAACAGAACGACTGTAAATCATCTTTTTCATATCTCCAGATGCTAAATAGCAACGTGCATCTAAATGATTTTGATAAACCAATCAATGTTAGTAAGGAAGATAATGTATTGTTTGTGACCTCTCCATTACATGAGATTTGTAACCAAAGCAGGACTACAATAGAAGTAAAGCACTGCAGAGGATGGATGGAGCGTCTCTGATGACCGCTCTGGACCACATCACGTGATGCCCAGGCAGCAGCTGACTGATCATCTGTTTATGGTTCACTGTGGTCAGGGTATTTTTCTAGGATAAATGACTCTGCTCGAAGCACACATCATTCTTTAGTTGTTCTTTAAATTATTCACCCCTGAGTTAGTGTGCCTCCCACAGTTCTCACAAAACTTACTCGAGCTCCCCTCAACACTGTTTACATCTCTTTATTATCTAAACATGAAATCTCTACATTGCTTTCCTGTGGACTGATGTAAAATAAAAAAATATAATTCAGTGTTTCTATTCACTCACTTTAGACAGTTGCTTCAGTGACATCTGATTAATGAACATTTTAATGACTAATGAGATAATTACATAGAAATTTGGCATATAAATAAATTAAAACTCCTAACTCTTATTATTTCCTCTTTCTCCTCTTCTCTGTTTGACCTATAAATTATTGTAACTATTATGCTAATGTATACGCTAGTATAAAGAAACAGCTGCAGTGAACAGTGGTTTTTATTATCTGCATTTGTCCTGTGAATTTTCATAACTCTGAATGACTGCCATTTGTAAGCAGTGAAGACCAGATTTCAGGAATATACAATTCCATGTATGAGGCAATAGGTATTTTTACATTTCTATCTCAACTATAGTTAAATCATTAATGAAACAGGATATTTGTTTTCGTAAATAAGAATCTATATTATGGTTTTCAACTGGCAGGAGGTTGAAAAGGATCTCATACTCAAAATAGCATTCCTATGAAATATAAGTATCTTGCTCCAGCCCCCAGGAGGGACCCGCTCGCCACACGCCACCTCCGCCGCCCCTGGGAGCCACCCCCCTCGCCGCCCGCCACCCCCGCCGCCCCTGGGAGCCAAGCCCCACCTCCACGTTCCTCCGGAGACCCGCCCATCTCCACGACCCTCAGGTACATAGTTGC
>PVHY01024032.1:0-20191 GCA_004024945.1 Uropsilus gracilis
GCCTCTCCGCCTCTCTGTTGGCCGCGGGGTGGAGCAAGAGCGGGAGTTCGGGAAACTTGCAAGTGGAAGAGCTCGGCCGCCTCGCCCCCCACCCCCCCTCCTGCGCCAGTGCCCGCTGCCGCCCCTTCCAGGCGCCTCGCAGCTGGAGACCAAGGTCCCGGGGTGCCCAAGGGGGGCCGCGCCCCGAGAAACTTCCAAGAGGCACGACACTACCTCGGGGCGCCGGCTTCCAGGCTCCCCCGGCGCTCCGCCCGATCCGCTCGGCAGGTTGGCGGGCTCCCTCCTCTCGCGCTCCCGAGTCCGAGTCCCGAAGCCCAGCGCGCTCCCGGCCTAAGTGCCCGCGCCCGCGCGTCTGCCCAGGACCGCGCTGCACCTGCTGCCATGTGCGACGCGGCGCCCCGGGCTGCTGTCTGCGCACCTGGCGGGGCGCGCGGGCGACGGGAGCTCCGCCGCGCCGGGTGCTGAAGCCCCACCCCGGGAGACGGCCTGCGGATCTGCCTCCGACTCCGGTCTTGCCACCTGCGTTTTCGGTCCGCCTTCTCGGACCTCCCGCTAGCTTTGAGGTGTAGCCCGAGGGCAGCGGGATAGTAGGGAGGGAAGGGAAGTTTGTAGAATTCCTAGGGCGGATTCTTCCAAGGAGCCAGCCGTGATTTTCTCCTCGGGCTGTCACCACTTACTTCTAAGTGGTTTACTAGCAAACACCTCTTAAAGAAATGTGCCCTCCAACTGTTAAACCTTTAACTAGAAAGTGGAAAGGAGACTAGAACACCTTATTGTCTCTATAAACAGTAGGCCTTGCTCCTTGTTCAACTGGACTAACTTCACTTCAAACTATCCATTGGGTCATAAACTGTTTTCTTCTGCAGGCATGTGCAAATACAAATAAGTTTTTCCAACCAGGTTATTTCCTTAAAGTGATGTAACATTGCTGAACCATTAGATGTCAGACTACCTGAATCCAATGTTTTAAGGACCTGGTTTGGATTTGCTGTTAAGTTTTTTTTGCGAAGTCAACTTTCTCTAAGAATATAACTCTGATGTTATTGTTTGACGAAGTTTTCTGTATCATTAATATCAGATCAATTACAGACCTGTTGCCAATTCCAAATATTAAACCCTTTCACGTGTACAAGGCTCCATTATTTCCTAAAGAAGTTGAAAATGTATACTAGTAATTATTCCCTCCATTTTTTAAAGTGAGGAAATAGGAATTCAGAAGTCACTTGCCTAGGGTCACACAGCGTGGAACAAGTGCAAACTCAGTAGGCCTAAATCCTAATATCTTTTTATTCCATTACTTGATAACAACTCTCACTTGCTTTTGAATTCCATGTAAAGACAGACATGTAACATACATATAACTTTAGGAAAAAGGATGTTATTGTTTAAAAAGAGATACAGGACCAATCATCATTGAATAATTTTTCCATATGCAAAAGAACCAAAACCATAACAAAAACATTGACATTGTTTCTGCAAGTCATGAGGCAATTATACTAATTAGCAACATGCCTCTTCCCTAAACAGAACACTCCTAGTATTAAATGTATCATTTAACCTTTACAACCCTCATGTGACCCAGATGATTTGGCCCAACTCCCCCACAGTTCTATTGTGTGGCTTAGTTACAACTATAAATATAAAACCTGTTTTACTTCATTTTTCTGCCAGGTAGATTGAAGGGGAAAAAAACCATCCTCTACTAAGTAATTAGAAGCAACTTTGTGGTCACTAGGGAATATGAAACTTAGCTTCTAATTGCATCCACATAAAAACAGAAGTTACCTTCCAGGGACATCATCATCTTCTGTCAAGGCAAGTTTGCTTAAAATGGGGCCTGCTAGCTTCTTTTTCCCTCTGGGCATATTTCTGTGTTCTTGATGTCTGAACTCTAACATGGACCTGCTGTAGATTCCAGGAACAATATTCAGGATCAGATAATAATTCCACATAACTTTGTGCCCTATATCCTGAGAAAAAAAAAAAAAGTTAGCACACATTTTTTTTCTCCATTAGAAAAATTCAAATTGAAAATACAGTGAGAAAACAGTTTTTCATTTATCGGATTGGCAAAGATTGGAAAGTTTGATAATCATTGTGCTGGCAAAAAATAAAGACAGTTACAATGCAAATATGTATGTAAATTAGAACGACCTCCGCTAAGAGCAATTTACCAGACCTAACAAAATTACTTATAGACATATCCTTTGAGCCAGTAAGTCTACATAAAAGAATTTATCTTACAACACATGTGAAAAGTAGCAGGGTGATATGAACTTGTCCGCTTCAGTATTGCTTATAAATTGGGATCGATGTATAAACATTATCAATAAAAAATTGATAAATCATGATACATTCATAAAATAAAACCCTATTAAATCTTTTGTAATAAAGAATGAGAACACTCTTTGTACTTTTATGAAACAATCTATTATGTGCACAATTTAAAAAATGCAAAACAATGATCTAATAACCTGTGACATTTCCTGTTAAAAAGGGGGAAGTATATACGTGTGTTTGTACACATAGAAACATCTATTTGTTTGAGTGACCATAAGATATATCCCAAAAGATGCTCCAGATATGGATCAGGAACGACTAAGATTCACCCTCTACTCATTTCATTTATAAGATAAAATAATCAAATTTCTCATTCATTCAGGGGAGAAAAGGCCAACTACTCAATAGATGTTCTCAGTCTATTTCTTCTCTCATTTATCTAAAAATCAAGACTTTAGTCTAACATGATGTGATTAATGGAAAAATGATGAGTTACTAAGTTCCTTAGAATTTTATTAACAATGACATCACCCTAGGGTAATACATCCAGTTAACTTTCTGAAAGTAACATTCAATAAGAAATGAAGAGAGGTCCCTGCTTAGTCCCGAAGGGAAAACTCAAGTACATTGATTTGAGTAGTAAGAAAATAATTCCATGGGAATTCCTTAGTGTCATTTTATTCCTAATGTTGAGTTTTCTTTTTTATTTTACTTAGAACTATTTATACCACCATTTCATTGAATAAGGGATTTGAATAACTCTAAAAGACAGGCACTGTAAACTTTGTAAAAAGTAAATATTTACAAGTATAAAAAAGGCATACAGGTAAGAGTAAACACTGAAAAACAAACCACTGAGTTTCCTACTGGTTAAGTGCCCCAACTAGTTACATAAATAGACCTTTTCTAAATGGGTTGATAGTTGTCCAAGGAAGCAAAATTTGTCATAGCATTGAACTCAAAATGATATTTTTTCACTCCTGTGTCATGATTTCTGAGTGGAATACAACAATATATAGTATTATTGTTGTAGGGAACTTCCGGTGGTTATTTTTCATAGTGTTTTTGAACAAAAACCACATGTTCTAATATACAGTGGATGAGAATATTCTCCCAGTCAGGGACCAGGTCAATGTTAAACTTTTTAACGCAAAATGGATCAGAAGGGTGTGCGTGGACAGAAATTTCATCATATAGGCTTCTAAGAGTCACTTATATTCAAGCTAAAATTCTACCATGTCCTAAAATTAGTGATAGTCATTTTATCCAACATCCTAGAAATGTTCTTGTCAGCCAGCCAAGGTGATAAGTGCTAAAAAGAATTGTTAAAAGTGACATACCTAGCCGGTCATGGTGGCGTCTGCCTTTAAGCACAACCTAGAGCATAGCTGAGACTAGGAATAGCTTGAGTTGGTGGATTGGAGACCTGCTTAGGGCAACATAGTGAGACCTAGTCTCAAAAAATAGCTGGGTATGATGACATGCACCTGTAATCCCAGCTACCTGGGAAGCTGAAACTGGGGACACTTGAGTCCGTGGTACCCCGGGCAACATGAACCTGCGATTCTCCAGGCAAAATAGTGAGACCTAGTACCAAAAAAAAGTGACAGACCTATAGTGCTGAAACTTTGTGATAGTACTGATGACTTTTTTCCTTTTTTGTTAAGAAAGACTGTTTATTACAAATAGACACATGATTGTAGCAAGAGAGCAGTGAGTGGTTTCAATTTATTGACAAATAACTTAAGTTTCTAATTATAAGGCTGGGCATGGTGGCACATGGCTGTAGGCGGCAACTGGGGTCAGGGATCGGGGCCAGGAATCACGGTTTGAGTGCTGCCAGAGGCATGTAGCAAGACCTAGTCCCAAAAAAATAGCTGGGTGTGGTGGCATGCACCTGCAATCCCAGCTACCTGGGAAGCTGAGACTGGGGATTGGTTGAGTCTGTGGTACCCTGGGCAGCGTGACCCTGCAGTTCCACAGGCAAAAATAGCGAGACCTAGTCTCAAAAAAAAAAAAAAACACAAACTTTTCTAATTATACATTCTTCTTCCTAATGGACTTGAAGCCGCAAACATTCTCTCAATGTTCCAGAAGAGTGACAGTCAGAGTCAGAATGTTCTTGTGTAAAAGTCTACAGATTTGTAAACTGTCTTTCAAGAAAGAAAAGTTTGTTGTTGCAATTTCAGAACAGCAGCAAGAATAAGGAACTATAGCTTCTACTTTATCAAAATGACCTAAGAACATCTAAAAAACTCCACTTGTTCTATCAAAAGCATCCTCCACAGTCTTCTTCCATTTATAGATGCTGGAGAAGGAACCATTCTTGTAAGATGATGCTAAAATTATTTTAACTCACACACAAACAAGTTGTTCTGTAATTCTACTGTTGACCTCTTCTTATTAGGAAGAAATGTTTTAAAATATAGCACCACCATTTTGTTATGTAACCACTTTGAAAATGTTTACCTTGAGTGCTTAAAATGTTGTGACTCAAGAAACCACTGGTCTGCGTCATCCACTCTTGACAGTGAATCATTGGCCGTGTCACACTTGAACTAGGTTGGTCACTGTTCCAACTGAATGGAGTCTTCCCTTTAAAAAGGGAAAAAAGTATGACAAATATAGTAACAAGTCTGTGGTTCTGATGTCTCATACCTTAGATATTATCACAGTCCATTCTGACTTTTTTAATTTCTTTATGATTTATACCTCTGGCCTTGTTCTCTTGACCATATATAAGCCCTCAGAGATTTGCAGGCAATTATTAATTGGGCCCTTCTCACTGACCAGTGATCACCTAAAAAGAATACAAACTCATGGAAACTTAGCAGTTTCAGTCTTGCTGTCTCATGACAGCTTCCAAGTTTCCAGGCCTAATCCACTGACTCACTTTTGGTTCATTCCTTTTACAATGCTTGGTCCTAATTCAGAGTTCTTGAACCATGTTGAGTCTGAGATCCTTCCCCTGTGTAAATGGCATGCAGTTAAAGGGCCCAAACACTGCAATTTTAGCAAATGTTTGCAAATCATAATGATGGAAGAAGAACCATAAACTAAATCAGCAACAGCAATTAGCCCTGGTGCTGTTACATAAGCATTCCTCAAAATATAATCACTCCTCTAAAGATAGGCTAACAATTCAGCAAAGAGCCATTGAAAAGAATATCATCATTACTTTCCCTGTACAGCGAGTATAGACAGAAACCATCTAAATTGTACTGCAATGTGTCAATATGGCAAGTCAGTTCTTGATTAGTTATCAGAAGGAAAGATAATCTTACTTTTACAAGATGGAACACCAAGAAGTCAGGGTTCAGACTTCTTGTTCCAGTGATTTGTCTCTTTTGGATAAGTTAGCCTCTGATCTCCTTTTCGAGTACTTAAAAGATGATTAATCCTCACCCATTTACAAACATTATTCTCTCTGGAAACCAGTAGTTGTCATTTGTTGTTTAAACCAGGGCAATTGTTTTTCTTTTTTTTTTTAATTGATAATAAATCTTAATATCTTTTTTTTCTTTTTGGTCTGCAAATCTTAAAAAGAATAAATCTATAAACAACAAAAATATTATCATTACAAAACAGAGGACACAAATTGGAGTCAAAAAGATTTAGTGTTGACATCTGTATGTTTTAATCAATTTTATCCGTCTGATTTCAGTTTCTTTCTAATAAAATTCATCTTATAGAGTTTATTGTGGTTTTTTTTGTTTGTTTTTTTTTTTTGAGACTAGGTCTCGCTATTTTTGCCTGTGGAACCGCAGGCTCTCGTTGCCCGGGGTACCACAGACTCAAGCAATCCCCAGCCTCAGCTTCCCAGGTAGCTGGGATGACAGGCGTGCGCCACCACGCCCAGCTATTTTTTTGGAACTAGGTCTCGCTACGGACCCCAGGTGGGACTCGAACCGCGATCCCTAGCCCCGGCCGCTTCATAGGCTGAAGCTTACAAACACGAGCCACCGTGCCCGGCTTATTGTGGTTTTGTAAGGATAAAAGTAAGAATTTGTTCACATATTTATAATTTGTGTATTAGCTTGTTTAGCATTACTCATGTCACTCATTTCCCTTCGCATTCATCTATGAACTTAAGTTGATAAGACTCAGATTCCAAAATCAATATTCCCTCCAGTCTACCAAAGCCTGCTATTCCTCCAGTGGTCCCTCCTCATTTCAGGCTTTTAGGTTACATGTGAACTGCTCAAGTGGTTGGGTCAGTGTCTGCTAGACCTTTCCACTTATACTTCCCTACCCATGGGGAAAAATTCAGTGTAAATGACCAATATTTACTTATTTATAAAACAGAGTTCTGTTTACACCAGACTACTATGCCCTCAGAATACTTTTGTATTATATACACAGTAAACTATACAGAGAAATAGTAATAAGATTTTAAAGTAGACAGTTAAATAGAAATTTCCATATTTTTTTCTAAAGATACTCCTCCACCAGACACACTCCAATGGCAAAAAAAGATTCCATTTCTCATTTAATGGTCTTTAGTAATAATTCTCTGTTCCTGAAAAAGATAAAAGGAAGAACTAAGCATTGCCTCTTATGGTAACCCAGAGTTACTATTTCAATGATTTTGACATTCTAAATAAACTTCAGTGGCTCTTCATTAAAAGATGTTTGTCTGGACTCACTAATGTGAGTCCCTAAATACTCACATTAGTTGAAACTTTAAATCCACAAAGAGGCAGTAACTTTTTTTAACATGCTCTGTCATACTTTATCTACCACCAAGAACCAATTCAGTTCTCAGTGGACACTGACTGGGTGTTATACAAATATAATTCAATCCTGATGTATCTAGGTGGAGTTAGTATCATACTCCACAGGTTAAGGACTCAATCAATATAGCAGTACAAGAATTAAATTACTGGACAAATATATTTTCCCTTCAAGTTATAGGTTAAACCTTCTGTTTCCAGATCCTAAGGCAATGAAGGAACTTATTTTACAGACACCAGATGGTCTGAAAGACCCTATTGGGATAAAGGGCCCTCTTCCATCCTAAGATGTCTAGTTGCTGAAACTCCAACACATCATCACATAATCTTTAAATAACCAACATTCCTTTCCCCAGCCCTAGCTTGTACCTTTCCCTATAAAAACCCTATGCCCCACATTCTTAACATGGTGGATTTGAGCATGGGATTCATCACCTCAATGTCATCTTGGTAAATAATGCTCTGCCCTGTTTCAAACACTTGGTGCACAGTGTTCAGTCATTCTGTGCACAGAGTGGTTACAGTCTCATACAACTGCTCCCACTTCAGATCCCAACTGTGCATGCGAGTTGTTATATAAGCTTTTGATCAACTGGTTCAAATTTGGCAATTTCCACAATCCCTTGTTAGACTTAATTCATTTGCTACAGCACCTCATAGAACTCAGAAAAGCATTGACTCATATTTCAGTTTATTATAAAGGGCACAGAAAAAGAGCTGGGTGAGGCTGTACGTTGAGTATGGTCCAGAAAGATCTAGAACATAAAAGAATCTGCCCCCAAGGACCCGGATATCACAACCTCCTGGCATATCCATGCATTCACCAGTCTGAAAGCCAATTAAAATTTGTTGTTCTAGAGTTCTTTGGGTTTTGTTTTGTTTTGTTTTTTGCTTTCTTGTTTGTTTTTGAGACTAGGTCTCGCTATGTTGCCTGGGGTAGTCCAAACCCACAGACTCAAGTGACCCCTAACCTCAGTCTCCCAGGTAGCTGGGATTACAGCCATGCACCACCATGATCAGCTTTTTTTTTTTTTTTCAATTTAATCTGGAGTTGCTCTTCTTCTAAAGGTTGGTGCATTGAGTTGAAAGTCCCAAACTCCAAATCATTTGATCTTTGAGTGACACTCCATCCTGAGGCTATTAGGGGACCTACTAGGGAGTCACCTCATGGCATAAATTCAGTTGTGCTCCAAAGGGTTGCATTTAGTCCCAATGACAAAAAACAACTATTAACATACACATCGTTCTAGGGGTCTCTGTTGGGAACCACAGACAAAGAGCAAAGGAGTTTCTTATCATAGCACTTCTTAATTGTAAATTATAACACAGACACAGTAAACTGCATGAAACAAATTCATAAATGAAACGTTTTTAAGTAAACATTCTTTAAACTACAACCTCTGCCAAGAAATAAGATGTTGCCAAACACCCATGCAAATTGTGGCCCTACCTTTTTCCTAATGCTAGACACATTTTGAATTTTCTACTGATCACTTCTTGGCTTTCCTTTATAGTTTTCCAATCCATGTGCCCAGCCTTAAACACTGTACTTTAGTTTTGCCAGTTTTTATATCTATTTTGACTTAGATGTTCTGATTTACACACCCACCCACTACTCCCCAGTCTTTCAATATAATTGCTTAGATTTGGATTGAAGAAATAGAATCCCACTAGTCTGAATTTTGTTGATAGCACATGAAGAAAACAAACCCAAAGCAGAGTCCTCTATTTTTGAATCCTCACCCACACATATGTCCTATTTCAGTTTCAATAGTTTCCAAAAGTGTAATCTTGAACTAATCAATCTGGAGTTTCCTGGTAAGTACCAGTCAGGTCATCTGCATGATAACACTCCCAACTCCTTCTACCTTCCCACACTCTTCCCCTGAGGAAAGATGACTTTACCTAAAATAATTTTTTTCTTTGCTAATAGCCTTGCCCCACCCCTTTCTGTCTATAAATACCCTCCAATGAATGAATGTTACAGTACCTAGATGAGATGCTGTCCAATTTATGAATCATTTAATAAAGCCAATTAAATTTCTAAAATTGTGAACTTTGGTTTTTATTTGAACCAATAAATGGTCTTGTTATTTCTGTCCTGAATTAGTTGCTAGTGGGGCCTATAGCCTTGATCGGATTCAGTTCTGATGTTGGTAGGAGGAAGAATACATTACTGGTGGTCTTGTTTGCTTTCACAAGGAAGCATAAAATGTCTGGTTGACTTATTTTATGGGATGTTAGTTGCAGTCATTGAGGCTGAATGTCTCTACCCATTAATTCACCAGTGGTTGCAAAATAACTTGTATATTAAGTTCTCAGTTAATACCATGGATAGATTCTTGGAAACTTAATTCTGAGGAAAACAAAGCAAAAAGAAAACAGGTCCCAAATAAAGTTTTGTTCCTTGGAGAAAGGGATTGCTTTTGTCTCTTATACATAATGAATTGATGTTAAACAAAGTAAAGGTTTTTGGTGTAATGTTTCAATATGTAGCTTTTAGTTTCAATAAACTATCTTTGATCATGACATTTTTGGTAATTATTCTATCCCAGGCTTTAGTTGTTTTTTTTTTTAAGACTCCCATTAAACATTTTCATATCTCTGCTACCTCTAAATTGGATTTTCTCTTGAATCCTCTTAATAAATTTTCTTAAATTTTTTTTATTATCTACTTTTCTAAGGGAATATCTCTTGTGCTTTATTCTTGTATCACTTTAGTCTTTGTATCTGAGTTAATTTTGTTTCTGTTTCTTTTTCCTGAGTTCCCACATCTTATTTCTGAGTTTTCTATTTCTCTCTTTTGTTGTTCTTTCAAATCTTATATGAATACTTCATTGTCTTTTAGTTCATGTAGAAGTAGTCAGTGATGGTCTGCATCCGTTTTATAGACATGTCTTTCTGGCATGTTTGCCAATATCTATAGGGATTTTATTCCATGTCTGTTCTTTTTTTCTAAGTAGTAACAATGCATGGGATTTAGCCTTGATAAGTTTTCTGATCATTTTTTATGTGAATGAGTTTTCTGAACTTTTGAAAGGAGTTAGCATGTCAAAGAAGCGTTTCTATCTTCATGGTATTGTTAACTGGGGTAGGAGACTACTCTTTTTTTTTTCTTTTAATTTTTATTAATGTTGATTTTTCTGCTTGCTGGCAAGCAGTTGCCCAGAGACTAAACAGCAATAAGGATTAATGCACAGGTTTATTTGCAGTAAGGGGAAAAAAAAAAACAAAGACTTCAATAGTTTACACTCACACAAGTACCCTAAGTTATATTTTTATTTTTTAGTCCTCCGTCACTCCCAGCACAAGGTTCAGCTTGAATTTCTCTGGGTTGCATGGTGGCTCAACACTTTGTTTGGGTGAAAAAAAATTGAAGAGCCTTGGAGAAGCGGAGCAGCACAGAACACTGGAGAAGAAGCAAAGATGATGCCGGAGAAAGACCGGAATTTGCATAGTGCCTACCTCAGATTTGGAGGGGCAAAGGGGCACCATCTTGAACATACATCTTTGGGACTTTGGGAACTAAAAATGGTAACTGGGGTAAGATAACTGGCCATTTGTGGCCTTAAGAACTTTTCATTTTCCTGGTCAATATCCCTTGTTAATAAAACCCTGTTGTTAAGCTGCATTTGAGTGGCAATTGCTCCGCGCAGGTGAGGGAACCTGGGAGGCAGAAGGTGCATTTTGAGAGGATCCCCCCACCCCTTGTAGCTTGTTAGTTAGCAGCTTCTGCCCTTTTTGACCCGATTTCAGTATCATTGTCCTGTGTAGGTAAATGAATTTTCGCAAATTTTCATACACTTCCTCCATTGGCCTCTATGACCAGCACCTGTAGTACTGTGCCCTCCTCATGATAGTACATGCCTAGCCCAGTGGGATGTGTACATGTGTAAGTGTGCACACCTGGGCCTAGGAAAAGGCACTAGGCATGGGGGCGTCACCATGAAGATGAGCATGAGAAGGCCAGCATGGAAAAAAAAAGAGCGCAGGACAGCATAAGGAGAACACAAAGGGAATGCAAGTGTTAACCAAGAGAGAGCATTTAAAGATTTCTGGAGCAGCAGGCAGCCACCTCAGGGCTGCCTCCACACATGCCCAGGTCCCTAGCCATCAGAGCTCCCTTGCCAGTGGGGAGCAAAGGGGGTCAAGTTTCCTGAGTAAGCCCCTAAGCCGGGTGAGCCCTAGAGGGGTGGTGGGGTGGGGGTTATGGTGGCTGCATCCACCAGCGGGTAACTGCTGCAAAGGGCAGCCATCTGCAGCCCGGATCAGCGGAGCCATGTTGCCCCTGCTCCTAGCCCAAGGGGAGCATGGAAGGGCACAGGCTTAGCCATCCGGGCCCGCCCCCGTGCAGGGAGGTGCAGGCGTGCAGGCAAAGGTGGGGATTGCGGGGGGCCTTCCATTTCGCTCTCACTCCGGCTGAACTTTAGAGGATCAAGAACATGCTCAACACAAACCCCATCATAGAATGGGTGAGAGATCATGCAAAAAGTCCAGTTCACAAGCCTGAGCTAGACACAGCAGATGGACAACCGAGAGAACCAGTGCATGCGAGACAATAGTAACAACTATAGAGACACGATGTCACCATGTGCACTTAAGCGCTCACCAGGCCGAGAAGACCTGGAACCTCATTTTGGAGATGCCTTCAAGGAGAGCAACACACCCTCCCCACACTATGGGAGAGGAGAGGAAAACCAAAGATGAGGTAATTGGCCCCATCAAAACTGCAAACTGAGGCAAAGGAGATGACCTACAGAAGGCCATTCACAGACGCCTGTATTTACAGAGAAACTTCTTCACTGACACTGGCTGGGGGCGAGACCCCCTAAGCCTGACACCAGAGCCATAAGGTAAAGCAGCAAAGCAATGGAGATGGGATTGGAGAAGACGGCCTGCTGCAAGAAAACATGGACAGATCACAAATAAATACAGCCTGGCCGCCCAACACAAACTTAAGACTGAAAACCTACCAGGCTCGCCTGATTCCAACAACACAGTCCCTCACCCAGGGAAAGGACACTGCCACAGGAAAGAAAGAGACTAATGGATTTAACACAGACTAGTAAACAACAAAGAGTGGGGTTTGAGAGAATGGAAGGGGCACCAGAGGGAGGAGGGAATGGGAGGTATCCCCAAAACCACTTATAGAGGTTGTGATCTAAAGAACAAAATAAGTAATATTAAAAAAATAAAAATAAAAAACAAATAAAGATTTCTGGGAGTGCTGGAAGCTCGCTTGCCTCCCAGGCGATTGCACCACACACGCCACCACACACATACCCTGCCTAGCCTGCCTACTGGTCCTAAAATTGGCCCAGCCTCCCTGCCTGGTGTGCCTGTGTACTTGGTTCCCTGAGAGCATTCAAGCTGTAAAATTGCCAAGGACTGTGGTATTCTCCTTTAGCGGCTGGAACCAACAATGAATCTACCTGAATTGGCCTGTGTGCACTGCACCCTTATTTTGTTGTTTCTGTGTAGCACTTAAAAAATACTGCAATTTTCTTTCTTTGATCTAGCTTTATTCTCCTTCACTTTTATGTGAACCCTCTCTTTCCTTTGGCTCTATTGTCCCTAAGATACTCAAGTTGGTACTCTTTTGCTTAAAGTTGCCCCACTACACAATGCTTGGCTCTTCCAGACACTGTGTTCCCCTGCTACTGGAGGTGCAATTAAATCCCAAGCTTTCCAGTGAGAATTTGTTGGCTATTTTGAGATTCTCAGATCTTTCAATGCTCATTGCTTTCCTCTGCTTTCTACTGCTGGGACCAACATAACCTGCTCTTAGAGTTGTCTCAATTCCTTGGATTTGAGGACTCAGGTAGATACATTTATCACCTAATTTTGCTATAGATACTGTTCATGGAGCTTGAATTTTCTATCCTGGTCATTTGTCGGGTTTTATCAGGGGATTGGCAAATTAAAAACCTATGACCCACCATCTTCCAGACATAACCATTAGCAAATGGAAGGTCTTGGTAACTGCAAAGCAGGTATGATGTGCATTCCTTGAGGCAACACAGAAAATGAAACATTTAGATAGCTTGGCAGGAGCGCCTGTGAGTTTACAAGGAACTATATCCCCAAAAAAGGGAGGGGGATAGGGAAGGAGCAGTAAGCCACAACATTTTCTTTAAGGTTTACAAGGTGAGATATTTTGCTATTTAAATAGGAGCTAAACGCAGGTATTCATTTTACTGGGAATTACAAGAAATTTAATCTCTAGGAAGGAATAGAAATTGACTCAAGTACAACAGAGTAGAGGTAGCTGTTGTGAAGTCCTTTTGTTTTTGTCAAAACTGTTGCTTGGTTGTACTCTTGAAGTAAGAATCACTTAAATGCAAGGGATGACACAAATTTAAAAGCATTAAAAATTACATTTCCTGGCTGCCAGGGCCAAGGATCATGGTTCGAGTCCCACCGACAGCATGTAGTGAGACCTAGTCCCCAAAAAATAGCTGGGTGTGGTGGTACGCACCTGTAATCCCAGCTACCTGGGAAGCTGAGGTTGGGGATTGCTTGAGTCTGTGGTATCCCAGGCAACATGAGCCTGTGGTTTCATAGGCAAAAATAACGAGATGTAGTCTCAAAAAAAAAAATACATTTCCTGAGATGTAAAATAGGCATTGAATTTAATAAATAAGAACGTACTAGCAATGCAGGCAATTTAGAAGCTACAGAAACAGATCCCTGAGAAGTTAACTGATTTAAACAGCAGTAAATGGTCACTTATTAGGCAGAATGGGTTCAAGAACTTCTTTGTTAAAAATCTGAGTCACTAAGATTAATTATGAAATGATAATAATACCAAGCATAATGGCATACCAGCAGTGTTGTAGGCATCTTGTCTTTTACATAGGTTGTGCAGTTATTCATAACAACCTTATTAAGTAGCTATTGTTATATCCATTTTATAGATGGTAAAATTGAAACTCAGTCAGGTTATAAACATGCCCAGTGCCATGCCACTATTAAAGAACATAATTAGGATGGAATCCCAGGAAACTCCTGGCACCAAACACTTGCAACTTTATGACTTTTCATAGTTCTGCATTAGGTTTATATTAGTCTACCACCCCGTAAGTATTGGGATCCTGCAAAAATATCACAAAATAACATAAAACTTTAAAACTAAGGGTAATTTTTAAATGAAAAGGACTAAAAGTAATTGTATCATCTGTAATTAGAGATGTCTTAGTGAGGAAACACTGGTATCAGTCCACTGTTAAGTCTAAATTACTTACAAGACAAATGTAATAAGGTATGCCTGTCACCACCCTCTCTAAGTAGAGAATGTGAACAAAACTAAATGAAAATGTTATATGGTTGTAAATTAGAAATAGAATCAAATAGAAATAGAATCAAACTGAAAATATTTATTATGTACCACTAGAATACAGAATTCAACATATCAACAATTGCATTCAATAACTAGAAATTAATTTAAAACTTAGTCTTGCTTGTTTTTCATGACTAAATTCTAATGGAAAAAATTTTTAAAGCATAACTAAAGAATTGTGTGATGCATTACTTTAGAAACTAAATAAATACATTGTCTTTTTTTTTGAGAATATAAGTTTACTGCAGTTTAACTAAATCCCTCTAGGAACTGTAAGTTGAAAATAAATGGATGACAATATCAAAACATTTTCATAGGTAATAAGGGTGGACTCACCCCAGCAGATTTGAAACACAGGACATAGTGCCAACAATGATCAAATTCATATAGTAGTGAGTTTTCATAGTTTGAAGTGTGGACCTGAACCCCACCAAAGACAAATCAAGGGTAATAAGGCACAACCACTCACTACATTGTCTTCCAAATAGCTGGCTAGCAAGTTGGAAAGAATCAACTTAGATACATAAATACATGAAAATTGAACACAATAAATTCCAGCTGTATCAAAATTCCTAAAATATGTATTTATATATAAAGTCATTTATTTATTCCAGATGTGAAGAGAACATATTTCTCATTACTAGAGAAATAAAGGTTGTTATCAGGAGTGAGAGAGATTAATTGAATACACTTGTAAAATAGTTAATTTCCATGAAATGAAACATAAAGTGAAAATATTACAAAGGAAAATTTCTGATATAGGATTATTATGTTATCAATTTCTTTCAAAAATATAAAAGGAAATGAATGTTAATATGAATTAATATATAGTCAATTGATGAATGATCATCACAAGGTACAGTCAAGAAAATATAAACTAAATTGTCACATTTTAAAAAAATTACAGTTGTTTTAAAATGAGGAAAAAAGGCAAATACAACCACTTGAAGAATGGGAGAATTAAAAATAGTACTTAAAAATAGTAAAAATTGATTTTAACAAGTGTTTGGAGGTGGAGGCAAAATATATACTTAATAAATAAATGGTAAAAGTATGAAATGGTTCCATCATTTTTGGTGGGCAATCTATTACACTCTTGACCCATTATCCAATCGCTTTCTCTGAGGAGAGAAAACAAGTACACACACACACACACATAAATGTTCAATGTGGCTTGACTTATAATGGTGGATAATTAGCATTGTTCAAATGTCCAACAATATTTTAATGTTAAGTAATGTGTATTATCATACACAAATAAAATCACAAATAAGCAGAGGATATTACATATGACTATGTTTATATGAAATAAAACTAAGCACTTTGGATACATGATCAATCATATAAAATTATATAGAAATATACTGATACAATGATATAGCACTGTTTATTCATTTTTTTGAGAAAATGCTAATTAGATTATGATATAGAACATTTGTAGAATATTGCTATATACCAGGTACTGCTCTACGTGTTTTTATGTGCATTAACATGATGTGATCTTTGCAGCAGTCCTATGTGATGGTTACTATTTTTAAGTTCTATTTTGTAGATAAGGACACTTGAGAGTTGTCAAATAAATGACTCCAGGTTACACAGTTTAGCTTAAATGTTCCAAAGTGACAGTATCTTTAGAATAGCTTAGATGGTATCTACTAGCGGCTTGCTTTTACTTGCTCCAAAATTTTGGGGTTTGTATCTCTTGCCAGTATTTCCATTTTTCTAAACGAAAAAAAATTTTTTTTAGGTTCATTAAAAAATTTAAAAAATGAAAAATTTCAAGACTATTCCCAAAAATCAAAACAAATGAATTGCTGAACATAGAACTTGAAGAGAAAATAAAGCAACGTCCCAAAAATGTTTGCTGAGAGAGATAAACATAATAATGAAATAGTAAACATATTAGGGAACTCAAAAAGAGCTTTTTCCATAGTCACCTCCCCCCTCCTCTCTTTCCCCTCCAAACCACACACTCTCATCTCCCTTTTCATTCTCAGCACAACTTGTAGACACACCCCTGTCAAACAACCATGGCTTTGAAAAATTCAAGCAGTTCCCTCTCAGAAAAAGGTGAGAGTCCCAGAAAGAAAAAAAAAAAGACAATGAAAGAAAAGCACTGGTCATTTCATCTCTTAAAAAATAGGCTAACAAGTTCATTGTGTTTAAAGGGGGAAATTTTCCCATTTGGATTGATTCCAAGTATTCTGAAAGTTGACTGTTCTCAGATAAACCTGACTGGCCTGTCAGATTTATTTGTTGCTGCTAGATGGAATTATCCTTTTTCTTTTATCCAGAAACCAAAGTGAACTAGAAACTGGGAGATATTTGAAGCAGCTTTGTGAAAACATCACAGGCTATTGCAATAACTTATGTTTTGCTCCCTATGTGAAAAAAATCTGCCTAGGAAAAGAAGTGTTAAATTTAGTCATAGGTTCATGAACCTATCATGCTTAATTATGAGTTCACATTATCTGCATGCATGTGGTGAAGTTCTATGGACCATGAAAATAGGATTTATAATAAACCTATGCCTGTATTTCAGGACAACAGCCATAAAGCAAATTTGTAAAAGCCTTCATCATTAGACTAATTGTAATTCACTTGATCCTCCAGTGTAACAAAATCCTTCTAGCTACTTTCCCAAGTCATTATTCCCTACATTCAGTGTATTGGTTTGTCTGTCATTAAATATTCATTTCCTACCATGCTTTTTGGAAGGCAAACAAAGTAGTCACTTTAAACTTTATATTGATTCCTGGGTTGTTCTTAGAAAAAGCTTTCAGTAGGTTCAATAGGTTTGGAAATACTTAGGTTTACTCCATGATTGGCAAATAATATATCTTTCTACTTATTTCAGAGTGGAGTATTAGAATTTAGATTTTTATTTTTCACCCAGTCTATACTTTAACTATAATAAAAACCTCAAATAATACTGACCTATAGCTGAGCCTTATTTACAAGGACATTAAAATAGGAAGATGACAACTTTGCTTACTTTTACTAGATATGATTTCAATTGTCTTAAAAGGATATTATGCAACCAGTAAAAGAATGGAATCTTTGGGAAGCCTGAAGCTGAAAATTATAACTGTATCTTTGCCATATTCAGGAATGAACCAAATAGTTTTATTTAACTGACAAGGCCATCTATCAGGATTCATTTATGACTGTTAAACACTGTGCTTGTGACTTATAGACTCCTTAGCAGCCTCAGTGTCCTTTTACAGGACTGTAATTACACTTTTATTCAAGGTCTTATGAACACTCCCTTTGGTTGGATTATACAATATATTTTATCTTTCACAAAAGTTATTTAAATAAAGTTGTGTCCTCTACAATTCCCCAAAATATGTTAATATATTTGATGGAAGAAAAACAAAGGAATGTGATGAAATTCAGGAGATGCTCTAAGTTTGAATAGCGATATGGATTATATGAAGGTGTGCACCTCTCAAAAGTAATAAAATTATATATGTTATGGACTATATGCTTGTGGCTCCACAAAATTCTTGTGTTGAACTCCTATCCCCCAATATGATGGCATTGGTAGGTAAAAAATCGGGATATAATGAGGTCACGAGGGTGGAGACTTCGTGAATAAAATTAGTGCCTATATACAGGAACTCCAGAGAGCTCTTACCCTTTTTCGGCCTTGTGAAGATACAGTGAGAAATTAGCCATCCATTAGCCAACAAGAACATGGCCATATAATACTTGGATTTTGGATTTCCAGCTTCCAGAACTCTAATAATTTTTTTTTGTTTATAAGCCACTCAGTCTATGGTGCTTTTTTAGAACAGCCCAAACTCAGACTGGATACGTAAGATTTGTACATTTCTTAGTGTTTAAATCTTTCTTCAAAGATAAAGAACTTAGCACAAATATTAAATCTATTAGGTTTGATTTTATTAGAGAATAACCCAACACAACTCTGTATATTCTAGATTTGCACAAATGCGTAAATATATTGATGATAATAGAAGTCAGGATTTTTTTATTGTTGGTGAAAGGGGAATAATATAGCTTATGGGACAGGACTGCAATTAATAGTATAAATATTAACTCATGGTTTTATGGTTTTTAATATTTACATATATTAATGAATTACAATGGATTGAATGAAAAAAATCAACAAAATATTTGGGGGGCACAATTGACAAAACTTGAATATGGAGTTTGACTTAAATAACAATATTTCATCAAAGTTTAATTTTTATTTTAAAATGTTTGTTGTGGTAATGAAAGAAAATGTCAGTATTCTTAGGAAATACACATGTATTTGAGTAAATGGGAAAACGTCTTCTTGGCCGGGCACGGTGGCTCGTGCCTGTAAGCTTCAGCCTATGAAGCGGCCGGGGCTAGGGATCGCGGTTCGAGTCCCTCCTGGGGCACGTAGTGAGACCTAGTTCCAAAAAAATAAGCTGGGCGTGTTGGCGCACGCCTGTAATCCCAGCTACCTGGGAAGCTGAGGCTGGGGATTGCTTGAGTCTGTGGTACCCCGGGCAACAAGAGCCTGCGGTTCCACGGGCAAAAAATAGCGAGACCTAGTCTCAAAAAAAACAAAAAAAAGAAAAAGAAAAAAAAGAAAATGTCTTCAGTTCTCAAATGGTTCAGAAATAATCTGTGAGTGTGTGTTTGTGTGTATGTGGAGAGAAAAATATGGTGCACTCAGATTGGGTGAAATTAGTGAACATGGGTAAAGTTTTACAGTTATTCTTGCAACTGTTCTACAAAAGTGTAATTAAATGAACACTGGTACATGGAAGTGATCATCCAAGTGTATTTAACTCCTGGGCACATGTATCTTGGTCTTAGAGCTTGACATAGACAAGACTTCACAAGTTGCAACTGAGATTTGAATGGCAGAGACTTTTAGTTTAAGATGAAACTGGCAAACTATTAACATAAATCAATTTTATGACCATCTATGCTCAATTTAATATCCATAATATTTATTCAGCATTTTTATATATCATATCAGTATCCTGTTTATGCCAGAAGTACTTTTAGTTTTGAATTATTTGAAATCTAAGTAATTTTTCTTCCATTTTATAATCTGACATTAGTTCTCTGTTGCTGCTGTAATAAATTACCACTAAATCAACAGAAATTTATTCTTATACAACTCTGGAAGGTAAAAGTACAAAATGAACTTTAAGAGCTAGTCAATGGGTCAACAGGGTTCATTCCATGTGGAGAGCTCAGGAAAGAATCTCTCCTTTACCTTTCCTGCATCTAAATGTTAACAGCTTCCTTTGTCTCCTGGCAGCATCATTTCAGTGGCATTGTCTTCTCCTCTGTTGTAAAACCACAGCCCTCTGGCTCTCCCGTACAGGGACACTGAATATATTTAGGACCTTCTGGAACATTTCTAGTTACTCTCTTTATTCCAAAATCCTTTACCTAATCAGATCTGCCAAATCTCTTTGCTGTATAAAGTTATATTTACCAATTCTAGGGATTAGATTGTACATATCTTGTAGGGCCATTAATTAGCCTACTTCACTACTATTTAACTATTTAGGTTCTGTACACCAGAAAACTAAATACATTATTTAGAATTATAACAATTTGGGACCATATTTTTATTCATAATGTGAATTCATAACATTTTATTTTATATATTTTAGACTCTCCTAAGAATGCTAAAGCTGAAGTTATAACAATTGCTTTTATATTATTCAATTGTCAGGTTTCCTGCATTAGTTTGGTCTTTTTTTTTTTTTTTTTTTTTTTTTTTTTTTTTTTTTTTTTTTTTTTTTTTTTTTTTTTTTTTTTTTTTTTTTTTTTTTTTTTTTTTTTTTTTTTTTTTTTTTTTTTTTTTTTTTTTTTTTTTTTT
>PVHY01024033.1:0-20173 GCA_004024945.1 Uropsilus gracilis
CTACCTAGGCTGCTGTTTACAGGCATGCACCGCCATGCCCGGTCACATTAATTTCTGTCTATATGTTGAGCTAAGGATTCAGCTTCTTTCTTCTGCCTATGGATATCCAATTAACCCTACACCATTTATGGAAAACATTCTTTCACCCATTGAATTGTCTTGGCGACTTTGTGGAAAATCAGTTGACTATAATTGAACTCTTTTTGAATTATTTTTAACTTTTTCTTTATATTTATTTCCCATTACACAGTTTGCTTTTGTTTGACACTATACCTAGTCTACATTGTCTATATATATATATATATATATATATATATATATATATATATATATATAGAGAGAGAGAGAGAGAGAGAGAGAGAGAGAGAGAGAGAGAGAGAGAGAGAAGGTCTCGCTATTTTTGCCCATGGAACCTCAGGCTCACGTTGCATGGGGTACCGCGGACTCAAGCAATCCCTAACCTCAGCTTCCCAGGTAACTGGGATTATAGGTGTGCGCCACCGTGCCCAGCTATTTTTTTTGGGACTAGGTCTCACTGTGTTGCCCCGAGCCCAGCGGGACTCAAACCGCAATCCCTAGCCCCAGCCGCTTCATAGGCAGAAGCTTATAGGCAGGAGCCACCGTGCCCAGCTTGTCCATATATTTTTGTTTCATATTCTATTGAATTTTTATAAAGATTGATATAAAAGAGAAAAAAATCTTAAGTTAACATTTTGATTAGCTGGGAAGTCAGAGTAAGCACTCAAGCAAGAATGCAGAGAAGTACAGAAGATTGTTAAGAAAAAAAATTAATTGACCCAGCCAGTGAAAAGGGAAAAGAGAAAGAACATTTATGACATTGGGGTGGCATAGAAATATGATTTTAAATGATAGGAAAGTGTTAGGAGCAGGTTATGGGTAAATTCTTAAGGCTGTTCAGGGATATTACTTATTTAGGGAGTAATAAGGATGAGTCTGAGGATGAGTTTATGAATAGTTGAATAAAGATGTGATGTAGGACAGAATATAAGGAGGAGGAGGAGAAAGGGAAGAGAAAAGTAGCATAAGGGCAAGGAGATCTGGAAGAGCAATTATCCAAATCTGAAGTTAATCAAGAATGATTGTAATGAGATTAGAAAGACTAGGGGTGATGTATTTTTTTAAAGTCCATCTAAAAATGAAAGAATAATTAGGAGCTGAAATGAATAAAAATGAGGATTATAAAAACTGCATTAGCCTTGATAATTGAGAAGTTACTGTTGCCTTTAAGAATTCAGTTTGGCTGACCTGAGCATCATCAGGCTGGAGGTGGGAGCTGAAGATCCTTGAAGCCAACTGGGCTCCTTGTAGGGCCCCTCATCACATTCCTGCCATGGCGTAGGCCACAGGTGAGGATGGGGGCAAGGTGAGTCCCATCTCACTGGGGTCTCATAGTCTCAGGGTCTATGAGTCTCAGGCTGGGGAGGAAGCTTCCTCTTTCATGTGGGTCAGGGTGGGGACTGGGGAGTTTTTGCAGGGCACAGGCATGGGTGTCCCCTTCCAGTTCACTCCCACTTCAACCAGATCTACACTAAGCCCATCAAAATATCAGACACTCCAGCTACAGACATCCAGGAGATGAGAGGAATAAATAAATCAAAGCCCTGGATACATTCATCTTTTGGGAAGGACCCAAACAGAGCATGGTCAGAACTATAGGAAACAAAACTGAGAGACCAGTTATTGTGGTGACCTGTCACAGAGCTCCATCGACAATGTCTCCAGGGCTAGGGGACCAAACCTTTGGTCCAGAGATGTGTGCAACAACTCCCTCATTTTCCAGTGGGAGAGGAAAGCCATAGAGATGTGGTTTTGATCACATGGCAGAAGTGTAAAGCACAAGAGAAGAGGAGATGACCTGAACCAACCACGTGATGAAGTCTGTCCCCACCAGGAAACCTCTCTGCTAAATTGAGTTCTCAACACCAGATGCCAGAATTAAAAAAACTCAAAAGCAGCATCATATGATAGTCATTAGAATGGATGGATAAGACACTAAAATGAGAACCCAGTGACCACACTGGTCTAGAGAAAAGGAGACAGACTCAAAGACAATAGAAAGCTCCAAAGTCAAGAAGCCTGCAGAACCACTCCACGCAGCTACCCTGCAAGAGGTTCCTAATGTATTTGTCCTGGCTACCTGCCTCACAGTTACTCCAGGAGATCTGAGCAGCCTGATCATCTGTGTTCCAGGAGCACAGGTCCTCACCCAAGGAAAGGACTTTGTTCCAAAAGAAAAGAAAGGAAAAGACGAGACCAGTGGGCTAAGCCTGGATCTATGACTTGCAGTGAGAGAAGAGGTAGAGTGAACAGAGAAGGGAGAAAAGGGGAGTGGTGTGGTGTACATGGGTGCGTTATTGATAGGAGGTCATCCCAAAGTAGAACAGTAACTATGCAAAGATGACTGATGTCGTATGAAAGCAAAAAATTATAAAAAATTCAATTTTGTTTCATCAGTCATTGTAGAACTTAAACATCATTATACTGAGGATTTGATCACGAAAATACTTAAAAAACAAAAAAAGAACAAGTATAGAAGTAAAAAAGACATAAATTGCAAGAGTTACTGGTAGCAGAATCAAGAAAAGTTATATTTCCCCCCCAAATAGAAGAGATTTTATATGTTTGTAAGGCAAGGAAGAAGTAATTGAGAAAATGAGACTGAAGAAAGTGACAGAGAAACAAGAATGGAAGTTGTTTCTCTAATGAGAGTGAAATATTACCCAAGAGTTATGAAGAAGACAAAACATACCATCTTGGGAGGGAGAGAGAGACTTACTCTTAGGTAAGCAGAAAGACTTTCCCTTCTGAACGGGAGGAAGGGTAAAAGCTGGGTCTGAATGCAAAGAAACAAGAATACCAACCAGGGGAGTTTCCTGTCTTCTTGTGAGATGCCTTATCTTCTCAGGAAAATTAAGATTTCTGTGGGAATTTATGGGATAACAAAAGAGAAGTATAAATGCTAAAGATGGCTTGCAAGGACTCTCTCAAGTTGCATTAATCTGTCAGAGGCCTGTTGGCCTTGTTCTCATGACTATTGCCAAACATTCTAGAGGTGGATTAAAGAGTGCGCATAGGTTTACTTATTTTTTTATTTATATATAAATTTCACAACATTGTAATCTCAGGGATTTGCCCCCCCTCACTCTCTCCTCCCGTCCCCCCTTTCCTTCCTGCTCAAAGTTGTGCGCTTCAGTTTGGTGCTTAGCTTGTTTTGACTTTTCCTCAAGGCTTTTGTTTATTGTTTTCACTATATCCCATATAAGAGTGCGCATAGGTTTAGACATTACACCTAGCAAAGGGCCAAAGGTAAAAAGGTAATAAAGTCAGCATTAAAGTGAATAAAAGCACCTTTGGTTAATAATCTACTTCAACATTCTGAATCTGAATACTAACACAAAAAAAGAGTTTTCTTCACTGGTAGTTCAGCAAAATAAGTCAGCAAAATCTAGGCTTCCTTGAGCCCCACTAAGTGTTGACAATCTCTTCGCAATGAAATGAGTACAAATTTCATAGGTGTTGCTTTGAATATATGTATATATCATTGCAGGGTTGGTCACTGAAATTGGAAATAATTTTTGTGGACTACTAAAACGGACTCAAATTCTGTATGTGTGTAATGGGAAGTTAAGAAGCCTTCTTCTAAGGAAAGGAGAAATGTGTTGTTCAAAGCTAATGGGAGAAGGCAGCTCCCCCACTGTGGATGACGCCACAGATAACAGTGGTGACTGACCAAAATGCTCCTGGAGGTTTTAGACCTAGTTGGAAAATGTTTTCTTTTGCAGGGCCTATTAGGGGAAAGCACAATCAAGTCTCATTTTATCTGGTCAGGAATAGACATGTCTGGAACTACCATCCACTTGTCAAAAAGAGAATGAATAGGCTGCACTGTATTGCTTTTTTGGTTCTACATCTTGATGTAGTGTACAATGTCGTGACAATAATATATTTGGTCAAGTATACAGTTGATCTTAAACAAAGGCAACTAGTTTCTTTCTTTCTTTCTTTCTGTCTGTCTGTCTGTCTGTCTTTGACTAGGTCTCGCTATTTTTTGCCCATGGAAACGTAGACTCATGTTGCCCGGTGTACCACGGACTCAAGCAATCCCTAACCTCAGCTTCCCAGGTAGCTGGGATTACAGGCGCATGCCACCACGCCCAGTTAGTTTTTTGGAACTAGGTCTCGCTATGTTGCCTTGAGCAGGACTCGAACCGCGATCCCTGGTTCCCGCCGTGGCTTCCTAGGCTGCCGTTTACAGGCATGCGCCACCATGCCCGGCTAGTTATTTCATTTCGTCACAAGAAAACAACAGAAGAGAGACTAGACTGGAGAATGAGTGTGTTCATGGTGAGACCCACACGTACTTCTGCAAATCCCAAACTTAATAAAATCCCTGGAGGAGCTCCCACTCTGTTCCACTAGGGGGAAACAGTGGGAGATGTAAGTAATACTAGATCCTCTCTAGTTTGCTATTTATGCCTTTACAGGTATTGCCTAGCCTCCTGATCTTATTTAAATGTGGTCCTAAACATTATTACTAACAACAGATATACTTTGGAAATATTGCCAGTTCAGTTCCAGACCACGGCAATAAGGTTAATACAACCTTATTACAGTTATTAATTTTACTTATTAATTAATGGTATTAATAATTACTTATTAATACAGTTAATGAGCCACACACATTTTGGGGTCTCCCAGGGCACATAAAATTTATGTTCATGCTATACAAAGCACATTATTTGTGCAATAGTATTATGGCTAAAAATATAGAGACTTTTTGTAGTGGAATGACAAAACTTTCTAGGGCCTGAATGTTGGGTCTCACAGTTATACCTCATGCTGTCAGTCAGAGCCAAGGACCAGGCCACCGTAGAGTCAAAGGCAGGAATGAGATTAACTGCCACTTTTTTGATTCATGGCTATGGAGATGTGAGGTGTTTCTGAGAAAGTTTTTTTTGTGTTTTTTTTTTTTTTTTTTGCCTGTAATTAATTTGGCAAACCTAAATTAAGAGGAAAATAAAAGAAAAAATTTAATGGTATACTTTTTTAAGTGTTCCACTTGCAAAGTTCTGAAGATCAAAAAGTTTTAATACCCCTTTGTCTTTTACTTAATTTTTGATCATTTATGTTGTCTTCCTTTATATTTCTTTTCAGAAATTAGAGAATAAAATTCCAGCACAATGTTCCTCAATAGAGACAAGGATCCAACTAAAGATCAAATGGCAAAAGAGCCTGCTAAATATTCAGTATGTACTTCGGATTTTGTAATATTGTATACAGGAACATTTTATATACAAGAACTTGAAAAATGTGAACTATTGAATACTCACTGACATACTTTGGGGGAAACACAAAACTTCACTTCAATGACTTATCTTTTTTAGTCACAGCAAAAGGGAACTCTTTCATGGACAGCTAACTCTGAGTGCCAACTTGCTTTTCTGATCATCATAATGCATTTTTAAATTTTATTTATTTATTTTTGAGACTAGGTCTCATTATTTTTCCCTGTGGAATTGCAGACTCACGTTGCCCAGGGTACCACAGACTCAAGCAATCCCCAGCCTCAGCTTCCCAGGTAGCTGGAATTACAGGCGCACGCCACCATGCCCAGCTATTTTTGGGGGGACTAGGTCTCGCTACATGTCCCTGATGGGACTCGAACTGCAATCCCTGGCCCTGGCCTGTCTTCCTAGGCTGCCACCTACAGGCATGCACAACCATGCTCGGCCATAATGCATTTTTAAAAAAATAATTTATTTATATATATTTCATATCATTTCAGTCCCTGGGGGTCACCCACCACCTCCCCTCCCCGCCCGCTCCAGCTGGTCCCCACTCTCCCCTTGTATTTTAAAGAGTCATTTGTCAACTTTAGTTCACTCTTGAAGTGGAACTGGCTAGGATATTAGTGAAACTCTATTGGGGTAAATGGCACAAATTTGGGCTCTCACTTGAGATTTTGATCTCTTTAACCTTTAATAGCCTAAGAAAGCTCTTATAATGGGATTAGTATAAGGCCCTAAAAAATAATATTGTTCCTTCAACATGGGATTTTAGCTATAGAAGGGTATTCTGATTTAGACATTAACTATCTAAATGGACAAAAAGCCTGTGACTATTTGCAAACATCTCCAAAAGTAATTATTTGCTTTGGCAAGACAGTCCAGTGAATGAGGACTACTACTGTTTCCTTAACACTGCTTTCCTGGACATTCTGGCTCTTTGAACACAAGGATAAAGCTTTGATATTACCTGGCCTCCTTTCTCCCTTCAAAGAAATGCACCTTACTCAAAACAAAGGTTGCAAGCCCCAAGAGTTACACCTCTCCATGGTAGCTGAGAATTTTAGAGTTGGAAAGATCTTCAAGAATTTAGAGTCCAAGTCTAAGGAGCTTATTTCACAACAGGGGTTTTAAGTGATGTGTCTAATGATACACCCTTTTGGAGGAATGAACCTGTGATTTGATCTTTTGATCTCTATTTCAGATTGCCACTACTGACTTGATTTAGTTAGGCAAAGCTCTCTCTCAGAGGTAGATGCTTCTGTTACCATGATTTTTTATTAATCTGCTTTCTCTAGCATAACTAGGTCTAGCCCAGGACTGCATTGCATCCATCTCATGATGTCCTTCTTTCCTCCCCACAGCTTCCAGAACTGTATACATCTGTTGAGAATTTTCGTAAGGAGAAAAAGAAATCAAATCTCCTGCAAACTCAGAGTACTTCAGTTGGTGAAGCACAGGAAATACTTATCTGGAATCTGATTGCTATGTTATTTCCCGGCAAAGCTGGTATGAGAGATCCCCAAGTGGCTGTCAAGGCCAAGGTGGCTCAAAGAGAAGAGAAGCCTCCATCCATGACCGAACTCCTATACCGCAGCTTACTGACCAGTTCACTCGCTCCTGTGGAGAGACTCTCCAAATCACAGCAGAGACTGGCTCGGAGTGGGATCCGTGCTCCAAGACACACTTTCCCTTATGACATCCTTCTCCACCATGCCAGCTCTTTGGCACTTTTTGAGTTACGGAAGAAGATTCAGAGAACCATGGCAATAAGTCGGCTGGGTCATCACAGATCTCCCCCTGTAAAGTTAATCTTTGATGACAGAGTTCCTAAATACTTACTAATTGATCCAGGTAATTTAAACAGAATGAAGCTACAAAGGGGAAAATGAGTGAAAAATTTTTTACAAAATTGACCAAAACGTCTAGAGCAGAAGTAGTGAATGTTGACCTATTGGGGATCTCGCATTCTGGGGTTCATGGCTGTTGCTTTTCTGCCTTCGGTGGCAGTGTGAAATAGAGAGCAGAGAATGAAACACTCCAGGTCAAATCTCAGACCCATTCTCCAAAAAGTGTATTATTCAGACACAATGGTTACCTTGATATAATGAGCCAGTTCAACCTAGACTAGAAAGTACCATAACCATTTGTCTCTTGCTTCTTGCTTAGTCAAGTATTTGTTGAATAATGATTTTTTTTTCTACCAAGAAATGAAGTTTTATTATTTGGGCCTATCTTAACCCAAACAAGAGGACACATAAAATTAACCATCATATGCCTATGAGAAATATTTTCTCCCAGTCTGTGATTTGTCATTTGTCATCTAAAGGTACTTTACGTGCCTTTAGGAGGAGTAAATTTTTTTTTTTAATCAAGTCCATTTTGTTAATTTTTTTCTTTTTTAATTTCACTATTTTTTGTTGTTGTTGAGCTAATGCTTATTTACAGCACTGTATATAATTGAGAGGTTATAGGTTTATACCTCCTTAGATGTATGTTACCACACCTCCCTTACCACCCATAACTCACCCCCATTTTCTATTGGATTCTCGCTACACTTTACTCCCTGAGGCCTTTCCATACTGATAACTTCAGTTTTGCAGTCAGATTTCTAGGGCTTGGTTCTTTGTCTGTTTCTTCGTTTTGTTTCTTCATACTCTAGATATGAGTGCAACCATATGATATTTTTCTCTTTCTGATATATTTTGCTTAGCATAATCCTCCCCAGTTCCATCCATGGTATTACAAATGTCAAAATTTCATCTTTTTTATAGCTAAGTAGTATTTTACTGTATAAGTATGTATTATGTGGATATATATAGTATGTATGTATGTTTATATATGCACATATTAATTCATTTATCTGTTATTGGGTATTTACATTATTACCATTCTTTGGGTATTGCTATAAAGAACATAAGAGTGCACATATCCTTTTAATACAGTGAGGGTTTTTTCCATTCTCCACAGAAATACCTCAGAGTAGAATTGCTAGATAATACAGTAGTTTTGTTTTTAATATTTTGAGAAACCTCCACATTGTTTTCCATAGAGACTGAATCAATCTACATTCCATCAGTAATGTATGAGGTTCTTTTTTCTCCATACCCTCATCAAACCAACTCTCATTTCTGGTCTTTTAAGATGTTGTCCATTCTCATGGGTGTAAGATGGTAGGTACCTCACTACACTTTTGATTTATTTGCATTTTTCTGATGATAAGTGATGATGGTATTTTTAATGAGTCTCTTGGTCATCTGTCTATATTTGGAGAACAGTGTATTTGGAACTTCCGCCCATTTTAAAATTTGGGTTATTTCATTTCTTGCTGATTTGTATATGTTCTTAGTAGATCTTGGATATTAGTCCTTGGTTGGATTGTGATGTGCAAATATCTTCTTCCATTCAATAGCATATCCTCATTTTAATCATAGTTTTTCCATCGTGGAAGTTTTTCAGTTTGATATAGTCCCATTGGATAGTTTTGCAAGTGGTGGAGCTCTGAAGAAATCCCTGAAGTCATTGTTGTAGTGTTTTGCCTATTTTTCTTAATGATTTTGGGTCTTACATTCATTTCTTTAATCCATTTTGAATTAATTTTGTGTATGGTGTGAAGTAGTGATCTAGTATCATTTTTCTGCATGTGGTTGACGAGTTTTCATTAACATCTGTTGAAGAGACTTTTTCCCCCTTGTATACTCTTGGTTCCATAGTCATGAATTAACTGTCTGATTATTTGGGGTTTATTTCTGGGCTCTTAATTTTATTCTATTTTATTATTCCAGTATCACTATTTTTATTACTATAGCTCTGTATTTCAGTTTGAAGTCTGGTAGTGCAATACCTCCATTCTTTCTTGTGATGATTCTTTTGGCTACTAAGTGTCATTATGGCTCCATATAAATTTCAATAATGTTTCTTCTATTTCTTTGAAATTTTGATAGGGCGTTTGAATCTGTATATTGCTTTGGGACATTTTAAAACTGATGATTCTTCTAATCCATGAGGAGGAAATAACTCCTCAGTTCTGTGTCTTCTTTATTTCTTTTTAACAATATTTTATTGATATCATTCTACAGTCTGTCACCTCATTTGTCAAGTTCCTAGGTACATAATTCTTTTTTATGTAAATGGAAATGGTATAGTTCTCTTGATTTCTTCCTCCTCTAGTTCATTGTTTGTATAAAAATGCCAGTTATTTAATTGCAAATTTATAAATTGATTTTATATAATGGCTTACCTTTTATGTTGGCCTTACTGCAATTGAAAGTAGTAAGGATATTTTTATGAACTTTTATCCTTCTGTTTTTATTACATCTGTACAGCCAACGGGAGGAAACTCTCCTTTCATCTGGTTCTTTAATAGGGAGGTACTCACAAAAGGCAAAAGAATATACAGAGAAAGTAAAAAAGATATAAAACATATGATGATGATTTTTAATGAAAAAAGGTTATCTTAATCATAAATTCTCCACTTTCCTTATGTAATTTGAGGAAGATAATATTTCATCATTCTGTGACACTTGAATATATAGCCAGTTATATAATTATTTTATTTCTTCTGAAGTACTTGACTCAAGATATAACCATTGCACAGCAAATATCTGTAATATCATCACTTTTATTCTAAAAGTAGTGAAACCTGAAGAGAAATTTTATACTGTCAAAAATTGCAAGTATATAAAGCATATTAAATAAATACATTTAAGAAATGGTAAAAGAGTGTAGACACTTCACTAATGAAGATAAATATAAAGCAAAAAAGTACATAAGATGTCCATCATTATTAGTTATTAGGAAATGTAAAAATAAATAAATGTACTAGAGAGATAGAACAAATTTAAAGGAATAGATTGATTACTTTAACTGTTTCATCCAAGATACTAGAAGAGTTTTTGTTGTAACTCCCTTCATTGATGTCTTGATAGTCCAACATAGTTTTGATAGAGTCACACGTTTCATGTTTTAGAGCCATGAAGATGTAGTAATTAGGGAAATTATAGGAATGGCCTCGATAATCCACAGGAAAATATATAAGATATATTAAGAGTTATATTTCAGCATCCTCTTCAATGATTGTTGTCAGGCTATTGCCACTGCAGAGTTGGACCTCATAACTTAGTTCAGTGCTGTTATGCAGTCACTCATCCATCAACCTGAGTGGAGCAATATAGGGAGGAGCAGGAAAGAGGATGCTCTGGGCTTTGGTTTTACCTCTGTCTGCTATGAGCTGGGTTCAGGTTCTACTCTTCAGAAAGATAGCCACTATCTACTCTGATCATTTAGACTTATTGCAACCTGGCTTCTCTGTTACAATGAAGTTACTGTAGACTTCCATACCTTCCAATTAGAAAATATCAGTAATTTTTTTAAGTTGATATACTTTTTAAAAGCCCAACACCCATTGAACAAGTCTTAAAGGCTTTGGACATCTTGAACCTTTGGTTTTGGAAACCACAGGGGCCAACTTAACCCCAGGAGATAACTCACTTGGTTTTATAGACTCTGTGCTGGAGTCTCGTCTCTGCTCCCATGAATTTATTCCCTTATACCCTAGCCATAGTATTTTTGGGACATGTTATCTTCTTTTTAATGAATATACATGAAGTCAGCTAGACAGTCATGTGAGGAATATCCAATAACTCCTTAGATTTCATCGGTATTGCAGCAAATCATCTCTCATTGTCTCATATTGCCCAGTATTATTAATCATTTTATAAACCAACCAATCCTTCTGTGATCCTTAGTCCAGGAGAACTTTAGAACTACTGGTAGCCAAAGAATATTAAAGATCATATCCTTCCAAATACTGGAGGAAGAAAAGAGTGCTTCCATTTTGTTCTCCTATCATGTGACTTTCTCTTGCTCACATTAAATCCTGTAGAACAATGTAGGTTATGAATGTGTTTGATCAAAAATAACATAGGTTATTTATGAAGGATGGCAATTTTCTCATATTTAGAAGTATAGATGTTGCCAGAGCTAGAGCAATAAGGCTAGAGCAATGCTATTTGGTGTTACTGAGGATGCAGTTTCTGCCATCTTTTTGTCTATTTTTTCTCTCCATAGCCAAAAAAAAAAATCAACTTTTCTTTGAGGCACTTTTGACAATGCTGGAAAAGGGAAAGTTCTAGTTGGTTACTTCTGTCCTTTTTAAATAAGAAAACAAAGCTTTCTCAGAACACCTCTCTTCCTGGTGACTATTTCTACATTCTGTTGGCCAGACTGTGCCACACAAAAAAAACTAGTAAATAGAGTTCTGAACTTTCTTTTTTCTATAGTAGAGGAAGTTAGGTCTGGATCATCATGGACAGAAAGTGATCTATCCTATAATATCTATCATAGAACACAACATGATGCTCTTTAGTGATCAAAATGATCCATACTATGATCTTCTCTTAACAAATACCCCCTTCTTTTCTTATCAGTTCTTGCTATGCCAGGTCTGCCAAGATTTTTTCAAACTCTTTGAAACTTGGCCACTGAAACTGGAGTATATTGTTGAGCACCATGGTCAAGTATGAACTCAAAAAACAGTCCCTGGCCCCAGTCTCCTGCTTCAGAATAAGTACGAATTATCAAAAAGGCTTCTTATTACGTAGATCTGAAGAAATCCATGCCCACCTCAGCACAAGGATGGAGTTCTGATTAGGGCATGGGCTTTTGGGTCAAGGATGAGCTGCTCAAATAGAAGAGATTAGATGAAATTAGATAAAAGAAGATAAAAACTAAAATAAAATTAGATTAAAGAAGAGATTAGATAAAATGATTCATGAAACATAGACCAATCCTCCCGCTTATTTGTTCTACCCATTATTCTCCTTAGAATCCTTGCACTTATCTCTTTGGTTCTTTGACCTCTGGTGTTACAAGAAAGGCTTGATTATTTTTTAATGTTTATAATTTATTTTAAAATGACAGAAACTGAAGGAAAGGGAAATGGCTGCTGAGTGGGGGGAAGGAGGAGATATGCCATATTTCTTAGATTGATTTTCTATGGTTCTTTAATTCTCTGAAAGAATTACAGCTATTAATAATACTCCAAGCTGGTAGAGCTAGAACTATAAAGAAAGCAGTCAAAATCTACCTATGTCATTGTTTTTTTATGCTCAGGAGTTATAACAATATCTTGGAAAAAAATGACACAATCTATGTATTTCTGCTCAAACTTCTTTCTTGGAGGTTTTAACAACCCATCAGAATCTTTTTCTCCTTTCTGTTGACCTCAGTACTCTGCAAGTCTCTGTCCATTTGCACATTGCTAGTAACCTAAAACCAAACCCAGTCTGTAGGGTCCTCTTCAGCCCAGTTTCTTATTTAAAAAGAGCATTGGATGATATTAGCACCACAGGTTCCCTCTTAGTTTATAAAGCTTGTTACAAAAGAAGAGACTCAAGTTCATTAAAAGTATATTCTGTCCCTGAAGCATTTCTCAATAACTGATTCTTTGAAAATACTATTTTCTTTCAGAAAAACAATTCTTGGATTTAAGAGATCTGGAATGGAGATATTATAAAGGGGTTGTAAGCTGGAAGCGAAATACTTCAAATTTACCAGTAGACATAAAATACACGAGTGAGAAGAGATTTGTCGAGAGCCAACAGATGCCTGGTGTTCCTTCACCTCCTCTCACTCGTAGCTCTTTGATCATTTATCCTTAGGTTGATTTTCTTAAAAATGAACTGTCTTCTTAACTGGAATATGTAATTCACTACAATACCTTGGATGTTGTTTTACTTTTGAGAGTATTGAATATATACATGAAAAGTAAAGAAGCTGAGGGTCGTGGAGCATAAGAACTGAGCCTAGAAAATATGCATGGAGGGTACAAAATTTAACCATTCACATGGAGGAAAAGATCCAAACTGACCTACTAATATAAGACTTCATCTGGACCTGTTAACCCCTGTGGATCAAGGCTGAGGCCAGTTGTGGAATTTTCATTGACAGAAAAGAAACGATGCATGTGAAAGAATAGCTTTTAAAGCACATAAAGAAGTGTATTATTATAAAAATAATCGGTAAACTCAAGAAAAGGAGAAATTAATATCTGAGGATATAGATTGCAATCTGAGAACTTAAAAATAATAAGTGCATGAAGACTTAAAGAAAAAAATAGGACCTTTGAAACAAGGAATACTTGAAAAACAAATTGGTAAGCTTGGAAAGAAACATACAGTCAATGAGAATAAAATAATAATGATGATGACTTAAATTGGAATGAGTTGGAAAGATAACATTGAGAAAGAAATTTCCAGATTATAGCACTATGAGGAAAAGGAAGAAAATATGAAAGAATGAGTTGTTCCTAAAGAAATCCAGTGGAAGTTACACAAGTATAGAAAGAATGGAAAAAGTTGATACTTAAAACAATTTTTGAAAAATAATGAAGAATCATGCGGAATGTCAAATTAAAAAATCTCCATGAGTGATTAGCAAGAATATAAAATTAGAGCTATGTCTAGCACATTGAATAAGAAAGTCACATATAATCTACAAAAGAGAAAGATGGGTTACATACAGAGAAAGGACTGATCAGCAGTGGAATTTTCACTGACAATAGCTATTAGGAGCTGATAGTCTCATACACTCAAATCCTTACAGAAAAGCAACTATGATTAGAATTCTCCAATCAGCCAAACTTTCTTTAAAGAGTGATATAAAATAAATAAATTTCAAAAACCTATACAATCCAAAATTGTTTCATACCCACAACCCCTTATTGAGAAGCTATTAGTAATGTGTTTTAATTACAAACCTAAAGCAAGTGCTAGAAAATGTTAATAAATCAACATGTTAATAATATATATGTGTAATTGTGTGTTTGTATAATTTATAGACTATTTCTTAATATTATATTTAGAAAATGTATCTTTATGTAATTCAAATTATTCTATATTTCAAATTATTTGCATCTTTTGCACTATTTTTAAAATCACATCTTGGCTTTAGCAAGCATAGCGGTCAGTAGAAGATACCATCCAGAAATAGGCATGAAGGAGTACTTATAGTGCTTTTTTTTTATCTGTTCTCAAGTGTATTCAATATGCAAAAATGCTTAAACTGCAAACTTTTCCTCATGAATGTTATACTTTACAGAAAAGTTTTAAGAGTCAGGCTAAACTTTTTATGAAACTTCGGCTATTTAAATATCAAAATTGTTCATTCTTTAAAATCTAACCAAGAATTCAACTATAAAATCTAGTCCTGACAATTTCTTCACTTTTTTTTTTTTTTTTTGAGACTAGGTCTCACTATTTTTGCCTGTGGAACCGCAGGCTCACGTTGCCCGGGGTACCACAGACTCAAGCAATCCCCAGCCTCAGCTTCCCAGGTAGCTGGGATTACAGGCGTGCACCACCACGTCCAGCTAATTTTTTGAGACGAGGTCTCACAACTATGTTGCCCCAAGTGGGACTTGAATCACAATCCCTGGTCCCCGCCACGGCTTCCTAGGCTGCCCCTTACAGGCCTGCGCCACCATGCTCGGCCCATCTTCCTATTTATATTATGAAATATATATGGATTTTTTATATATATATGGATTTTATATATATGAAATTTTATGGATGTTTAAGCATCCATAAAAAAATTGTATAATGAGGAGACTATCCCCATTTGTTACTTCTATTATTGTATCCAAATTTCAAGTGGTCTTAAAGTTTTAAAACTTGTAATATTTGTCATATTGATATCTTGTTTTTCCTAATTTGCTACTGATACCTTGTTGTATCCCAATTTTCTTTATTTATATGTTCTAAGCCTGAAATAAATTCTATAGTTTAAAATAAAAAAATTAAAAAAATTGTATAATGAACTTGCACTTACCCATCATCTATATTCAACTTTATTAAGATTTTATCTTGTTTCATCTATTCCTTTTCTTTTGTTAACCTGGGGCACTCAGTTAAGTCATGTCCAAATTTCTGGCCCACAGAAACTGTGAGGTAATAAATGTTTGTTGTTGCTGTGTAATTTCATTCAGATAAAGGAGAAAAACAAATAAATTAACAAAACAAAAAAACCAAACTCTTAGAATGGAAGGACAAATTAGTGGTTACCAGAAGGAAAGGGAGGGTGGAATGGGTAAACTGAGTGAAAAGGGGTGGGAAAAAACAAGACACATGATGAAGGACAACATGTATAATACAGGATGACTTATAAGACTATACACCTGAACATACATAATGTTATAAACCAGTATTACTTCAACAAATAAATGTAAATGAATATTTGTTGTTTAAGCTGCAACATGATGGGGTAATCTGTTACACCACAAATAACTACTACAGTGATTTTTGCATGAATTAATTATTTCATCAAATGGATAATTATTTAGGTTGTTGATAATTTTCCAATAATTCCTCTTTTATTAATTGGAAATAATTTGTAAAGATAAACTTTCCCCCATCAACTAGGGCAATTATACTAAAATACAGTCTGTATAAAAAGGTGGTTAGATACTTAAAAAATTACCCTTTGATTTGTCAATTTTCATATTAGGGAGTTGATGTTCTAGTGATTTCTAAAGTTAACCAAAGAAGTGTGCCTCTTTCTCTTTTTATAGAACATTGTGGAATTAATGGTTATATAATATATATAATTATTGTTTATTCCATAATATATTGTGGAATATATTGGTCATATTGGCTTGTTTTTTAATGAACTTTTTAAAAAGTACAACATTCAGAAAAATCACAGCCTTGATAAATTGAAAAAAACTGAATACAGCCATGAAACCACTAGCCAGGTCATGAAATAGAATACTGGCAGCAAGCCCCTGTTCTCATTGTGATCCTGTTCTTTCCTTCCAAAAGTAAACAATATCTCCCACAGACTAGTTTTGCCTGTTTTTGTATTTTTTTCATACAAACGTAAACATACAGTATGGGTTCCTTGTATTTGACTTCTCCCAGCATTTTTTAAAAAAGATTCATGCATGTTTTTTATGTATCTGCACTTGTTTCTTTTTAATGTCTGCTGTTCCATGATGGGCATACTCTGGCTTATGTATTCTATTGTTGATGAACATTTGGAACCTTTTCAGTCTCAGGCTATTACAGATGATGTTATGGCTAAAACATATGCAGCTAAACATGAGTTGATTGCTAAAATGCACAGAGGCCTAAATGAGAATATTTCTAAGTCTTCAAGTTTATTGCAAGAAAAGTACTTAATGTAGAAGGGTTTAGTTAAGGAGATGCCTCACAGGTGACAGCAGGGGCTGCAGAGGGACCAGAGCCAGACTCTAATTTCCCCCTTTCTCTAAGGACTATACTGGACATGCTTTTTCCCTCTGATCAGAAACTAAGCGTGTATGAAACACTTCAGAATCAGGGAGGATGAAAAAGAATCTCAGATGTTATAAATCTCAGTTGTTATTTTTACATTTTGGTGGTCAGGTACCCATATTCCTACTCTCTAACCATCCTCTGAGAGTCTCATCAAATGGTATGAACCATCAATATCACTTTTATCAATAAAAAATAGTGATATGCTGGTAAACCCCAAACATCTTAGATTTATGTCTGCAAGAAACATCATAAAATTAGTAAGTTTTACACTTGACCAAAGGTTATTGTGATATAGAAATTTCAGCAAAATAGTTCAGGTTAATTCCGTCTGCTGGATAAACCATTGCAGTATTGTTGCTCTGAACAGACACAGTTCCCTCTTTTGGCTACACCTGCCTATGCTTTCCTCTTGGGTAGAATAGCGGGATTGAAGGTATGAGTGGTCAACTCCAGCAGATAATGCCAAGCATTTCCAAAGTGATTGTGCCAATTTATGGAGTTACAAATAGAGTGTGAAGATTCTCAGTGCTCATTAGTATTGTACTGTTCCTTTAAAATTTGTTCATTTGTGTAGGTGTAGTGATATTTCATTTTATTTTTATTCGAATACCCTTGCTTAATCATGAGTTGCCTAACTTTTTATATATATTTGATGGCCATTTCGATGTAGCTGTTGTGCTATTCAGATTACATGCCTATTTCACTACTGTCCTTTTTCCTATTTGATTTGTATGAAATCTTTACGTATTCTGATTATGAGTCCTTTATGAACTGGTGTCTGCTGTCAAATATTAAACTATAAAGTTTCTGTTCATTTTTGTTCCTCTCAGTGCAATTTTTTTAACGAGGGATGGGCTCAGAATTCTTATTCATGGTTTTGGTGTTGTGTTGGTAATTCTTTGCTCAGGAATTTATATTTCATTTTTTCTTAAAGAAGAACTTTCAGTATTTTTGAAGAGTGGGGCTGGTGGTGGTAAACTCTGTTAGCTTCTGGTTTCCTGGGAAAATCTTTATTTTGCCTTCATACTTGAATGACAATTTTGTGGGACACAGAATTCTTGGCAGGCAGTTTTTGTCCTATAGGGTTTTGGACGTTCCTTCCACTTTCTTCTTACTCAGAGAGTGGTCTGGAGTCCAGAGAAACTTAATCTGGGAGTTTTCGTAAGATTTTTTTCCTCTTGTTTTCTGCATTTTTTTTTCCTTCTCTGATGTGTTTAGGTGTAAGTCCTTTTGCATTAGAAAATTTGAGTGTTCTCTGTGCTTCCTACATATCTGTATTTAATTCATTCTTTAGATTTGGGATTCTTAGCCTTTTTTTTTTTTAAGGTTTCTACTCCTATTTTTTTTTTTTTATCTTCCCTTTCTGGGATCTCAGGTAATCCTGCTCCTCTTATTGTAATTGAGTCTGATATTTCTTATAGAGCTTTTTCTCATTTTTCCTTTGTCTTGATTCTCCTAAATTTTCTCAAATTTGTTGAGTCTTCTACTCTGAAATCCTTTCTCTTATCAATTTAATTCTACTTAAAATGATTCCTTTGTATTTCATTCAGTCTCATTGCATGATCTTTCATATATTCAGTCCCTTTGTTCCTGTATTCCCTTTCTCAGATTTGTGCCTGCCTATTTGCATTGTACTGAATTTCCAGTAGTTCGTTTAACAATTTTGACACCGTTGTTGTTTTTTGCTTTTCAGTCTTTATCCAACCCTGCCTCCATTTTTGTATCCTTTTTTATTTGTTCCAGGGCATCTATTCTTATCTCTCTGCTTTTCCATCTTGTGTTTAGATGTTCCTTGCTGCTTAAGCATGCGTGTTGCCTTCTTTGCGACTTGTGTGTGTGGTCAGACAACAGGAGTTTGGGGGTTGAGGGGTTGTACTTTGTCTTGTCTGTTTCTCTCTTCAGTTTACCTTGGCATGAAGAGGGGAGAGGAGGGCAGTCTGGGGGGTTAATACTGAGTCTCATTTTGAGGAGTGAAGTTGGTTGCCTCTGCCTCTTTTTCCATTCCACAGCAAGCCGTATCCTTAGATTGTCTAAACCTCGCACTCTGCCTCTCTGTTGCTCATTTTCTACTGTGGCTTGTGATCTGTGTAGTTTGAATCTCCTGAGACCATCTTGTTTTGGTCCACAGGGGTAATACGTGAGGACTAATTCTCACTTGGCCAGAAGGTGGCGCTGCGAGTATGGCTGGTGGGTGAGTACTGACTTGGCACTAAGAATGCCCACAGTGGCCATCACCTTCGCACACTGGCCTCGGCTGCCCCTTCTGCAGGGCTTCAATATCTGTGTGCTATTGTTTACTTTCCCAAAGGATTAGTGTATTACTTCACAAGCCCTTCTCTGTGTTGTTGGGCTGTTTATGGAGCCCAGCCTAGCTCAGCCTGGCTTGTCCGTAGTCTCGTCTGGGAGGACGGATGCGGAGATCTTGGAGTCAACACTGACAACTGCAGTATTTCCAGTCTCCCAATTCTGACCTGTAGGGTTTCAACTGCCCAGGTAGGGTCTGCACACACTCCAGAGAATTTCACAGTGTCCCGTTGTGGCTTGGATGGCGGGCCCCCAGTCCCGGCATGCCCTCTTTGTTTCCTCCTGCTCCTTCCATCAGCCACAACCAACTTTAGTTCAAGAGCTCTGTGAAGGAGTCCTCTATAGACAGGACCAAGTGTCTGGATTTTCTTACCAGCAAATATTTTTGTTGCTGTTTTTAAGGGAGAGGGTGATTTCAATCTCTCTAGTCCATGTTTCCCAAGATGATCCTATAATTTTACATTTAAATTCAGAAACCTTCAGAGTATTGTGCTGGAATATTAGGGAGGGGAGGCCTAGCATCTGTTCTTTGTCCATATTACCTTCTCCTCCCACTTGCACTCCAACACTTAGGTGCTTGATGCAGTGTATGACCCACCCAGCTGTGTAGAAACCTGCTACAAGCAACCTCTACTTGTCTGCTCCTCCAACCATGTATGCACTGGGCATGTACTGTGTCCTGGGAGAAAGGAGCCATGGGAAGGCCCAATATAAGCTTGACAATATTAGATCCCTTTCAGTGGTGGGAGAGGGGCGGGATTCTGAGGCCCCAGGTACCCAAACTCTTCTCTGTATGGAGTTAGGTGGGCTCCAGCTGGCCCTGTCACCTTGTTCCCATGGATTTGTCACCCTTTGGGATGGAACACTGCTTGAAACCAAAGCCAGGGTCCAGAGCGCAGCTCTTTTCCAGAGCTAAGCTTAATGATCATATATAATATATACGTATGTGTAAATGTGTATGTTTATATGCATGTGTGTGCATATATAACCCCACAAAACTTCACAAAGTTTTAAGCAGTTACTATTCATTTCCATTAACCTATACATGTACCTTTTCTAGTCCCATTACTTCTTTTTTTTTTAAATTTTTTTATAATCAAATAGTTTATATATATATACATTTCATATCTTTGTAATACCGGGATTCACCCCCCCATTCCCCCTCTGTCCCTGACCATTCCCCCTCTGTCCCGCCCCCCCACCCCAAGTTGTAACCATTTGGTGTCTGTCTTTATCTTTTTAACTTGTTTCTGCTAATGTGATTTCTTT
>PVHY01024034.1:0-20175 GCA_004024945.1 Uropsilus gracilis
AAGACTTCATAACAACATGGATGCATTTAGAAGAAATCATATTAGCTGAAACAAGCCACAAAGAAAAAGGCAGAAACCAAATGGTTTCACCAATATATGGGATATAGTGAAAAAAAAAATAAAATAAATAAAAGCCTTGAAGAAAGTCAAAACAAACGAAGCACCAAAATGAAGCGCACAACTATGAACAGGAGGGAAAGGGGGGGAAGGGAGGGGAGGGAGGGGGGGAGGCAAACCCTTGAGATTACAAAGTTGTGAAATTTATATATAAATAAAGAAAAAAAAAATAAAATAAAATGAGTCCATAAAATTTAGTAAAAAAAAAAAAAAAACAAATTCCTTCTATTTTGGCCTTTCAGGCCACGTGGTGGTGTTTTCAGCAAGAAATCTCTTGAATTCAATGAGGATGCAGTATATATCTTTGTGTGACTTCTCTGTACTTTGATGATCATAGTTGAAAAATCTCTATGTTTTACACTTCATCCAGTAAAAAAGGATATAAGCCCATATCACCCACAGATCTTAACTCATGATTTCTCCCACAGTGTTTAACTCTTTTTCATTCAAATTCCTGCTGATTTAGGCCTTTCAGGTCACCTGGCAGTGTTTTCAGCGAGAAGCCTCCTGAATTCAATCAGACACCAAATTGTGCAGTACGTATCTTTCTGTTACATCTCTGTACTTTGATGATCATAGATGAATTCTCTCTATGATTTCCACTTCATGGAGTGGAATAGCAAAAATGTCCATATAAACTTCAGCTATTAAGTGAAGAGTTTTGGCACTTGTTATTAACCCTTGTTTCATTCAAATTCCTGGGGGATTTAGGCCTTTCAGAAAAGCTGTTTATTTTTTTTTTTTTCAGGGAGAAACCTCCTGAATTCAATCAGAGTCCAAATGGTACAGTATCTATCTTTCTGTGACTTCTCTACTTTGATGATCATAGATGAACTCTTTCTATGATTACACTTCATGGAGTAGAAAAGGATATAAATCCATATCACCCAGAGTTCTTAAGTCATGCATCTTGCACTTGTTATTAAGTCTTTTTCATTCAAATTCCAGCTGATTTAGGCCTTTTGGGCCACCCGGTGGTTTTTTCAGGGAGATACCTCCTGAATTCAATCAGAAACCAAATTGTGCAGTATGTATCTTTCTTTGACTTCTCTATACTTTGATGATCATAGATGAAATCTCTCTATATTTTACACTTCATAGAGTAGAAAAGGATATAAGTCCATATCACCCACAGCTCTTAAGTCATGATTTCTCATACTTGTTATTAACCTTTGTTTCACTCAAATTTTGCATGGGTCGACCTTGAATGTGAACCTCCTGCATTTTCAGCATCAATGTTCCTGAATTGAAACAACTACAAAGGAGCTGTTTATATCTTAGTTAAGGTTTCTCTACTCAGATGTATAGGGATGAAATTTCCCCATGTTGTACACTTCATTGAATAGCACAGGATATAATTTTATCTCACCTCCAACACCTAAGTCATGATTTCTCCCAGTTGTTATTTACACTTTATTCATTCAAATTCCAGCTGATTTATAACTTTCAGGCCAACTGGCAGTGTTTTGAGCAATATACCTCCTGAATTCAATCAGACTCCAAAGGTTGCGCTATTTTACTTTCTGTGACTTCCTCTGTACTTTGATGATCATAGATGAAATCTCTCTGTTTTACAGTACTTCATGGAGTAGAGAGGATATAAGTCAAAATCACCCACTGCTCTTAAGTCATTATTGCTCACATTTGTTATTATCCTTTGTTTCATTTCAATTCCTGTGATTTAAGCCTTTAAGGCCAACTGGAGGTGTTTTTAGTGAGAAACCCCCTGAATTCAATCAGATTCCAAAGGGTGGAGTATGTATCTTTCTGTGACTACTTGTACTTTCATAACCATAGATGAAATCTCTTTATGTTTTACTCTTCATCCAGTAGAAAAGGATTATGTCCATACAACCCACAGCTGTTAAGTCATGAGTTCTCGCACTTGTTATTAACCTTTGTTTCATTCAAATTCCTGCATGGGTCGGCCTTGAGGGTGAACTTCCAGTATTTTCAGCAACAAGGCTCCTGAATTGAAACAGACTACAAAGGATCGGTTTATATCTTGCTTAACATTTCTGTACTCAGATGTATAGGGTTGAAATATCACCTGTTGTATATTTCATCGAATAGCACAGGATATAAGTCCATCCCACCTCCAGCTCTTAAGTCATGATTTCTCCCACTTGTTATTAACTTGTTGTTCATTCAAATTCCAGTTCATTTAGGCCTTTCAGGCCAACTGGAGGAGTTTTCAGCAATAAACCTCCTGAATTCAATCAGACTCCAATGGGTGCAGTATATATCTTTCTGTAACTACTCTGTGCTTTTATGATCATAGATGAAATGTATGTTTTACACTTCATGGGTTAGAAATGGATATAAGTCCATATCACCCACAGATATTAAGTATGATTTCTTCCACTTTTTAGTAACCCAATTTTCATTTAAATTCCTGCTCATTTAGGCCTTTGAGGACATCAGGCAGTGTTTTCAGCGAGAAACCTTGTGAATTCTATCACAATCCAAATGGCGCTGTATATATCTTTATGGAACTTCCCTGTATGTTGATGTTTACAGATGAAATCTCTATATTTTACACTTCATAGATAGAAAAGGGTATAAGTCCATATCACCACAGATATTAACTCATGATTTTTCCCATTTGTTATTAACCCTACTTACATTCAAATTACTCTTATTTAGGCCTTTCAGACCATAAGGCACTGTTTTCAGGGAGAAAACTCCTGAATTCAATCAGACTCCTAAGGGTTCATTATATATCTTTCTAAGACTTCTCTGTACTTTGATGATCATAGAGGAATTCTATGTTTTACACTTCATGTGTTAGAAAAGGATATAAGTGCATATCAGCCACAGATCTTAAGTCATTATTTCTTCCAATTTTATTAACCCTTTTTACATTCAATTTCCTACAGATTTAGGCCTTTCAGGCCAAAAGGCATTGTTTTCAGCGAGAAACCTCCTGAATTCAATCAAAATATAAATAGTGCAGTATATATATCTTTCTGTGACTTCTTTGTATTTTGATGATCATGGATGAAATCTATGTTTACACTTTTGGGTTAGAAAAGGATATATGTCCTTATCACCAACATATCTTAAATCATGATTTCTCCCACTTGTTACTAACCCTTTTATCATTCAAATTCCTGCTGATTTAGGCCTTTCAGCCAATAGGCTGTGTTTTCAGCGAGAAACCTTTTGAATCAATCACACTCCAAAGAGTACAGTATATATTTTTATGGAACTTCCCTGTACGTTGATGTTTATTGATGAAAACACTCTATGTTTTAAACATCGTGGGATAGAAAAGGATATAAGTCCATATCAACCACAGATCTTAAGTCATGTTTCTCCCACATGTTATTAACCCTTTTATCATTCAAATTCCTGCTGATTTAGGCCTTTCAGGCCAATAGGCTGTATTTTCAGTGAGAAACCTTTTGAATTCAATCATACTCCAATGGGTGCAGTATAAATTTTTATGGAACTTCCCTGTGTGTTGATGTTTATTGATGAAATCACTCTATGTTTTACACTTCATGTGGTGGAAAAGGATATAAGTCATATCAACCAAAGGTCTTAACTCATGATTTCTCAAAATTGCTATTAACCCTTCTTTCTTAAAATTCCACTTATTTAGGCCTTTAAGGCCATAAAGCAGTGTCTTTAGGGAAAAAACTCCTGAATTCAATCAGACATGGAAGATTGCATTATATATCTCTCTGTAACTTCTCTGTACTTTTATGAACATAGATGAAATCTCTCTATGTTTTACACTTCAGGGGTATAAAGAGTATAAGTCCATATCACCACAGATCTTAAGTCATGATTTCTCCCACTTGTTATTAATCCTTTTTTCATTCAAATTCCTGCTTATTTAGGCTTTCAGGTCAACAGGCAGTGTTTTCAGTGAGAAACCTCCTGAATTCCATCCTGAATTCAAAGGGTACAGTATATATCTTTCTGTGACTTCTCTGTACTTTGATGATCATAGATGAAATGTATGTTTTACACTTCATGGAGTAGAAAAGGATATAAGTCATATGACCCACAGATCTTAAGTCATGATTTTCCACTGTTATTAACCCTTCTTTCTTTCAACCTCCTACTGACTTAGGCCTTTCAGGCCATAAAGCAGGGTACTCAGGAGAAAAATCTTGAATACAATCAGACTCCTACGATTGCATTGTATATATCTTTCTGTGACTTCCCTGTACTTTGATAATCATAGATGAATTATCACTATGTTTTACACTTCAGAGGTAGAAAAGGATAGAAGTCCAAATACCCACAGATCTTAAGTCACTATTTCTCCCACTTTCTAAAAACCCTTTTTCATTCAATATATTGTTCTTTAGGCCTTTCAGTCCAAAAGGCAGTGTTTTCAGTGAGAAACCTCCTGAATACAATCAGACACCAAAGGTTGCAGTATATATCTTTCTTTGAATACTCTGTTCTTTGATGATCATAGATGAAATCTCTCTATGTTTTACACCTCATGGGGTAGAAAATGATATAAGTCCATATCACCCACAGAGCTTAAATCATGATTTCTCCCGCTTGTTATTCACCCTTTTGTCATTCAACTTCCTGCTATTTAGACCTTTCGGGCCAACAAGCAGTTTTTTCAGCTTGAAACCTTGTGAATTAAATCACACTCCAAAGGGTGCAGTATATATCTTTATGGGACTTCCCTTTACATTGATGTTTATATGAAATCTCTATATGTTTCACACTTCATGGAGTAGAAAAGGATATAAACCCATATCACCCACAGATCTTATGTCATGATTTCTACCACATGTAATTAACCATATTTTCATTCAAATTCCGGCTGATTTAGGTCTTACAGGCCAACAGGCATTGTTTTCAGTGAGAAACCTCCTGAATTCAATCAGACTCAAAAGCGTGCAGTATACATCTTTCTGTGACTTCTCTGTACTTTGATGATCATAGAAAAAAAATCTATGTTTTACACTTCATGGGGTAGAAATGGATATTCGTCCATATCACGCACAGCATAAGTCATGATTTCTCCCACTATTTTTTAACCCCTTTTTTTCAAATTCCTGCTTATTTAGGCCTTTCAGTCCAACAGGCAAATTTTCAAGGAGAGACCTCCTGAATTCAATCAGGTTCCAAAAGTGCAATATATATCTTTCTGTGACTTCTTGTACTTTGACGATCATAGATGAAATCTATGTTTTACACTTCATGAACTAGAAAAGGATATAAGTCCATATCACCCACAGATCTTAATTCAATATTTGTCCCACTAGTTATTAACCCTACTTTCATTCTAATTCCTCTTATTTAGGACTTTCAGGCCATGAAGCAGTGTTTTAGGAAAAAAATCCTGAATTCAATCAGGCTCCTAAGATTGCATTATATGTCTGTCTGTGAGATCTCTGTACTTTGATGATCATAGTTGAAATCTATGTTTTACGCTATATACGTAGGAAATGACATAAGTCCATATCACCCACAGATCTTAAGTCATGATTTCTCCTACTTGTTAAAACCCTTTTTTCATTCAAATTCCTGCTATTTAGGCCTTTCAGGCCAACAAGAAGTGTTTTCAGGGAGAAACCTCCTGAATTCAATCAGACTCCAAAGGGTGCAGTATATATATCTTTCTTTGACTTCTCTGTACTTTGATGATCATAGATGAAATCTCTCTGTTTTACACTTCATGGGGTAGAAAAGGATAAGTCCATATCACCCACAGATCATAACGCATGATTTCTCACACTTGTTTTTAACCCTTATTTCAATCAAATTCCTGATGATTTAGGCCTTTCAGGCCATCAAGCAGTGTTTTCAGGGAGAAACATAGTGAATTCAAACACACTCCATAGGGTGCAGTATATATCTTTCTGTGACTTCTCTGTACTTTGATGATCATAGATGAAATCTATGTTTTCTACTTCATGAGGTGGAAATAGATATAAGTCCATATCACCCACAGATATTAAGTAATGAATTCTTCCACTTTTTATTAACCATTTTTTTCATTCAAATTCCTGTCAATTTAGGCCTTTCAGGCCATCAGGAAGTGCTTTCAGTGAGAACATTGTGAAATCAATCACACTCCAAAAGGTGCAGTATATATCTTTATGGATCTTCCTTGTAATTTGATGTTTATAGATGAAATATCTCTATGTTTTACACGTCATGGAGTAGAAAATTATTTATGTCCATATCACCCACAGATCTTAATTCATGATTTCTCCACTTGTTTTAACCCTGCTTTCATTCAAATTCCTGCTATTTATGCCTTTGATGCCAAAGGAAGTGCTTCCAGTGAGGAACCTCCTGAATTCAATCAGACTCCAAAAGGTGCAGTATATATCTTTCTGTGATACTCTGTTCTTCCATGATCACAGATGAAATCTTTCTATGTTGACACCTGATGGGGAAGAAAATGATATATGTCCATATCACCCACAGGGTTAAGTCATGATTTCTTCCACTTGTTATTAACCATTTTTCATTCAATTCCTGATGACTTAGGCCTTTCAGGCCAACAGGCTGTGTATAAAGCGAGAAACCACCTGCATTCAAACAGACTCCAAAGGGTACAGTATGCATGTTTCTGTGATTTCTCTGTAATTGATGATCATCGATGAAATCTATGTTTTATACTTCAGTGGGTGGAAAAGGATATAAGTCCATAGCACCCACAGATCTTAAGTCATGATTTGTCCCACTTATTAAAACCCTTTTTGCACTCAAATGCCTGCTATTTTGGCTTTCAGCCAACTGGCAAGGTTTTCAGCAGGAAACATCCTGAATTCAATCAGAATCCAAATGGTGCAGTATATATCTTTCTGTGACTACTCTGTTCCTTGATGATCATAGATGAAATCTCTCTATGTTTTACACATAAAGGAGTAGAAATAGGATATAAGTCCATATCATCCATATATCTTAAGCCATGATTTCTCCCACTTATTATTCACACATTTTTCATTCAACTTCCTGCTGGTTTAATTCTTTCAGTCAAAAGGCATTGTTTTCAGGTGAAAAATTCCCGAATTGAACCAGACTCCAAAGAGTGAAATATATATCTTTCTGAGACTTCTCTGTTTTGTTGATCATAGATGAAATCTATGTTTTACACTTAATGGAGTAGAAAAGGATATAAGTACATATGACCCACAGATCCGAAGTCATGATTTCTCCCAGTTGTTATTAACCCATTTTTCATTCAAATTCCTGTTGATTTAGGCTTTTCAGTCCAACAGGCATTGCTTTCAGCGAGAAACCTCCTGAATTCAATCAGACTCCAAAGGGTGCCGTATATATCATTCTGTGACTTCTCCGTACTTTTACGATCATAGATGAAATTTATGTTTTACATTTCAAGGAGTATAAAAGGATATAAGTCCATATCACCCACAGATCTTCGGTCCTGATTTCTCCTACTTGTTATTAACCCTTCTTTCATTCTAATTCCTCTTGTTTTGTCCTTTAAGGTCATAAAGCAGTGTTTTCAGGAGAAAACTCCTGAATTCAATCAGGCTCCTAAGGTTGCATTATATATTTTTCTGTGATTTCTCTGTACTTTTATGATCATAGATGAAATCTCTCTATGTTTTAATTTTCATGGGATAGAAAAGAATATAAGTCCATATCACCCACAGATCTTAAGTCATGATTTCTCCCACTTGTTAAAACACTTTTTTCATTCAAATTCCTGCTATTTAGGCCTTTGAGGCCAACAGGCAGTGTTTTCGGTGAGAAACCTCCTGAATTCAATCAGACTCCAAAGGGTGCAGTATCTATCTTTCTGTGACTTCTCTGTACTTTGATGATTATAGATGAAATCTATGTTTTACACTTCATGGGGTAGTAAAGGATATAAGTCCATATAACCCACAGATCTAATGTCATGATCTCCCACTTGTTAATAACTCTTTTTTCATTCAAATTAATGCTGGATTAAGCCTTTCAGTCCAACAATCATTGTTTTTGTAGAAACCTTCTGAATCAATCACACTCCAAAGGGTGCAGTGTATATTTTTATGGAACTTCCCTGTACACTGATGTTTATTGATGAGATCACTGTATGTTTTACACTTCTTGGAGTAGAAAAGAATATAAGTCCATATCAGCCACAGATATTAACTCATGATTTCTCCCACTTGTTATTAAACCAACTTTCATTCAAATTCCTCTGACTTAGGCCTTTCAGGCCATATTGCAGTTTTCTCAGGAGAAAACTCCTGAATTCAATGAGACTCCTACGATTGCATTATATATCTTTCTGTGTCTTTTCTCTACTTTGATGATCATAGATTAAATCTCTCTATGTTTAACACTTCAGGGGTAGAATAGGATACACTTCCATATAACCAACAGATCTTAAGTCATGAATTCTCACACTTGTTATTAACCCTCCTTTCATTCAAATTCCTCTTATTTAGGCCTTTCTGGCCATAAGGCAGTGTTTTCAGGGAGAAAACTCCTCTATTCAATCAGACTCCTAAGGGTATATTACATATCTTTTTGTGACTTCTCTGTACTTTGATGGTCAAAGAGAAATCTCTCTATGTTTTACACTTCAGGGGTAGAGAAGGATATAATTCCATATAAACCACAGATCTTAAGTCATGATTTGTCCCAATGTTAAAACACTTTTTTCATTCAAATTCCTGCTGTTTAGGCCTTGCAGGCCAAAGGAAGTGTTTTCAGGCAGAAATCAGATTCCAAAGAGTGCATTATATATCTTTCTGTGACTATTTTGTTCTTTGATGATCATAGATGAACTCTCTGTGATTTACACCTCATTGGCTAGAAAATGATATAAGTCCATTATCACCAATAGATCTTAAGTCATGATTTCTCCCAGTAGTTACTAACCCTTTTTTCATTCAAATTCCTGCTGATTTAGGCCTTTCAGTCCAACAGGCATTGTGTTCAGTGATAAACTTCCTGAATTCAATCAGAATACAAATGGTGCAGTATATATCTTTCTGTGACTTCTCTGTACTTATATGATCATACATGAAATCTCTCTATGTTTTACAGTACTTCTTGGAGTAGAAAAAATATGTCCAAATCATCCACAGCTCTTAAGTCATTATTTCTCACATTGTTATTATCCTTTGTTTCATTTCAATTCCTGTGATTTAGGCCTTCAGGACAATGGGAGGTGTTTTTAGCGAGAAACCCCCTGAATTCAATCAGACTCCAAAGATTGCAGTATGTATCTTTCTGTGACTACTCTGTACTTTCATAACCTAGATGAAATCTATGATTTAATCTTCATCCAGTAGAAAAGGTTATAGTCCATACAACCCAGAGCTGTTAAGTCATGATTTCTCCCACTTGTTACTAAACTTTGTTTCATTCAAATTCCTACATTTGTCCGCCTTGAGGGTGAACTCCAGTATTTTCAGCACCAAGGCTTCTGAATTGAAACAGACTACAAAGGAGCAGTTTATATCTTACTTAACTATTCTCTACCTAGAGATACAGGGATAAAATTTCCCTATGTTGTACACATCATCGAATAGCAGAGGATATATGTCCATCTGACCTCCAGCTCTTAAGTCATGATTTCTCCCACTTGTTATGAACCTGATTTTCATTCAAATTCCAGCCGATTTAGGCCTTTCAGGCCAACTGGCATAGTTTTCAGCGATAAACCTCCTGAATTCAATCAGACTCCAATGGGTGCAGTATATAGCTTCCGTGACTTCTCTGTACTTTTATGATCATAGATGAAATCCCTCTATGTTTTACACTTCATGAAGTAGAAATGGATATAGGTCTGTACACACACAGCTCTAAAGTAATGTTTCTCACGCTTGTTATTAAGCTTTGTTTCATTCAAATTCCTAGGATTTAGGCCTTTAAGCCAAGCTGGTGGTGTTTTCAGAGAGAAAACTCCTGAACTCAATCATACTCCCATGAGTGCAGTATATATTTTTCTGTGACTTCTCTGTATTTTGATGATCAGAGATGAAATCTCTCTATGTTTTACACTTCATAAAGTTGAAAAGGATATAAGCCCATATCACCCACAGCTCTTAAGTCATGATCTCTCCCACTTGTTATGAACATTTTTTCATTCAAATTCCTGCATTTAGGCCTTTCAGCCACCTGGAGGTGTTTTCATCGAGAAACCTCCTGCATTCAATCAGACACCAAAGGGACCAGTATATATCTTTCTGTGACTTCTCTGTATTTTGATGATCATAGATGAAATCTCTCCATGTTTTAAACATCATGGAGTAGAAAAGGATATAAGTCCATATCACCCACAGCTCTTAAGAATTGTTTCTCACACCTGTTATTAACCTTTGTTTTATTCAAATTCCTAGGATTTAGGCCTTTCAGGCCAACTGGTGTTGTTTTCACGAGAAACCTCATGAATTCAATCAGACTTCAATTGGTTCAGTTTATATATTTCTGTGAATTCTCTGTAATTTGACGATCATAGATGAAATCTCTCTGTTTTACACTTCATCCAGTAGAAAAGACTATATGCCTATATCACCTAGAGCTCTTAAGTCGTGATTTCTCGCACTTGTTATTGTCTCTTTTTCATTCAAAACCTGCTGATTTAGGCCTTTCAGGCCATCTGGCAGTGTATTCAGCGAGAAACCTCCTGAATTTAATCAGACACCAAAAGTTACAGAATATATTTTTCTGTGATCTCTCTATACGTCGATGATCATAGATGAAATCTCTCCATGTTTTACACTTCATGGAGTAGAAAAGAATACAAGTCCATATCACCCACATCTCTTAAGTCATGATTTTTCACTCTTGTTATTAACACTTTTTCATTCAAATTCCTGCATTTAAGCCTTTAAGGCTACCTGGCGGTGTTTTCAACAAGAAGCCTCCGGAATTCACTCAGACACCACAGGGTGCAGTATATATGTTTCTGTGACTTCTCTGTACTTTGATGATCATAGATGAAATCTCTCTCTGTTTTACACTTCATCTAGTAGAAAAGGATATAAGTCCATATCATGCTTGTTATTAACACTTTTTCATGCAAATTCCTGCTGATTTAAGCCATTCAGGCCACCTGGTGGAATTTTCAGCAAGATACCTCCTGAATTCACCAGACACCAAAGGGTGCAGTATATATCTTTCTGTAACTTATCTGTACTTTGATGATCATAGAAATCTCTCTATGTTTTACACTACATGGAGTAGGAAATTATAGAAGTCCATATCAAACACATTTCTTAATTCATGATTTCTTGCAGTTGTTATTAAGTCTTTTTCATTCAAAACCTGCTGATTTAGGCCTTTCTGTCCACGTGGCAGTGTTTTCAGCGAGAAACCTCCTGAATTCAATCAGACACCAAAGGGTACATTATATTTCTTTCTGTGACTTCTCTATACCTTGATAATCATAGATGAAATCTCTCCATGTTTTACACTTCATGAGTAGAAAAGGATATAAGTCCATATCACCCACATCTCTTAAGTCATTATTACTCACACTTGTTATTAACTCTTTTCATTCAAATTCTAGCTGATCTAGGCCTTTTAGACCACCCAGCGGTTTTTTCAGGGAGATACCTCCTGAATTCAACCAGACACCAAAGTGTGCAGTATATATCTTTCTGTGCCTTCTCTGTACTTTGATGATCATAGAGGAAATCTCTCTAGGTTTTACACTTTTTCCAGTAGAAAAGGATATAAGTTCATATGACCACCACTCTTATTCATGATTTCTCGCACTTGTTATTACTCTTAATTTCACTCAAATTTTTGCATGGATCAGCCTTAGGGTGAACGTCCAGAAATTTAGCAACAATGCTCCTGAATTAAAGCAGACTACAAAGGACTTTTTTACCTCTTACTAACGTTTCTCTACTCAAATATATAGGGATGAAATTTCCCTATATTGTACACTTCATGAATAGCACAGGATATAAGTTGATCTCACATTCAGCTCTTATGTCATGACTTCTCCAGTTGCAATTAACCATTTTTTCATTCAAATTCCAGCCGATTTAGGCCTTTCAGGCCAACTGGCGGTGTTTTCAGCAATAAACCTCCTGAATTCAATCAGACTCCAAAGTGTGCAGTTTTTAGCTTTCTGTGACTTCTCTTTATTTTGATAATCATAGATGAAATCTCTCTATGTTTTACACTTCATGGAGTAGAAAAGGATATATGTCCATATCACCAAGCTCTTAAGTCATGATTTCTCTACTTGTTATTAAGTCTTTTTCATTCAAATTCCTGATATAGGCCGTTCAGGCCTTCTGACCATGTTTTCAGCGAGATACCTCCTGAATTCAATCAGACTCCAATGGGTGCAATATATACCTTTCTGTGACTTCTCTGTACTTTGTTATCATAGATGAAATCTCTCTATGTTTTACATTTCATAGAGTAGAAAAGATATAATTCCATTTTACCCACAGCACCTTATTCATGATTTCTCACACTTGTTATTAAATCTTTTTCAATCAAATTTTGCTGATTTTGGCAGTTTAGTTCACCTGGTGGTGTTTTCAGCCAGAAAACCTCCTGAGTTCAAAAAGAAACCAAAGGGTGCAGTATATATCTTTCTGTGACTTCTCTGTATTTGATGATCATAGATGAACTTTTTTCTATGATTACACTTCATGTAGTAAAAAAGGATATAAATCCATATCACCCAAAGTTCTTAAGTCATGCTTCTTGCACTAGTTATTAAGTCTTTTTCATTCAAATTCCAGCTGATTTAGGCCTTTTAGGCCACCCGGCGGTTTTTTCAGGGAGATACCTCCTGAATTCAATCAGAAACCAAATTGTGCAGTATATATCTTTCTTTGACTTCTCTATACTTTGATGATCATAGATGAAATCTCTCCATGTTTTACACTTCATGGAGTAGAAAAGGATGTAAGTCCATATCACCCACAGCTCTTAAGTCATGATTTCTCACACTTGTTATTAACCTTTGTTTCACTCAAATTTTGCATGGGTCGACCTTGATGGTGAACTTCCTGCATTTTCAGCATCAATGTTCCTGAATTGAAACAGACTACAAAGGAGCTGTTTATATCTTAGTTAACGTTTCTCTACTCACATGGATGGGGATGAAATTTCCATATGTTGTACACTTCATCAAATAGCACAGGATATAATTTGATCTCACCTCCAACTGCTAAGTCATGATTTCTCCCACTTGTTATTTACACTTTACTCATTCTAATTCCAGCTGATTTATAACTTTCAGGCCAACTGGCAGTGTTTTCTGCAATAAACCTCCTGAATTCAATCAGATTCCAAAGGGTGCAGTATATATCTTTCTGTGACTTCTCTGTACTTTGATGATCATAGATGAAATCTCTCTGTTTAACACTTCATGTAGTAGAAAGGATATATGTCCATATCACTCACCGCTCTTAAGTCATGTTCCTCGCACTTGTTATTAATTTTTGTATCAATCAAATTCCTAGGATTTAGGACTTTCAGGTCAACTGGCAGTGTTTTCACAAAAAACCTCATGAATTCAATCAGACTCTAATGGGTGCAGTATATATCTTCCTGTAACTTCTCTGTACTTAGATGATCATAGATGAAATCTCTCTATGTTTTAAACTTCATCCAGTAGAAAATGATATAGTGCATATCACCCACAGCAATTAAGTCATGATTTCTCTCACTTGTTATTAACACTCTTTCATTAATTCCTGCTGATTTAGGCCTTTAAGGTCACCTGGCAGTGTTTAGACCTACAAGTCTCGATGTCATCAGACTCCAATGGGTGCAATATATATATCTTTCTGTGACTTCTCTGTACTTTGTGATCATAGATGAAATCTCTCTATATTTTACACTTCAGGGGTAGAAAAGGATATAAGTCCCCTTCACCCACAGCTCTTAGTCATGATTTCTCACACTTGTTATTAACACTTTTTCATTCAAATTCCTGGTGATTTTGGCCTTTCTGGCCACCTGGCGGTGTTTTCAGCCAGAAATCACCTGAATTCAAAGAAACCAAAGGAGCAGTATATATCTTTCTGTGACTTCTCTGTAATTTGATGATCATAGATGAACTCTTTCTATGATTACACTTCATGGAGTAGAATAGGATATAATTCCATATCACCCAGAGTTCTTAAGTCATGTTTCTCGCACTTGTTATTAAGTATTTTTCATTCAAATTATTGCTGATTTAGGCCATTCAGGCCACCTGGCTGTGTTTTCAGCGAGATACCTCCTGAATTCAATCAGACACCAAAGGTGCAGTATATATCTTTCTGTGTCTTATCTGTACTTTGATGAAAATAGATGAAATCCCTCCATTTTTACACTTCATACAGTAGAAAATGATGTAAGTCCATATCACCCATCGCTCTTAAGTCATGATTTCTCACACTTGTTATTAACCTTTGTTTCACTCAAATTTTGCATGGGTCGACCTTGATGGTTAATTCCTGCATTTTCAGCAACAATGTTCCTGAATTGAAACAGACTACAAAGGAGCTGTTTATCTTAGTTAACGTTTCTCTACTCAGAAGTATAGGGATGATATTTCCCTATGTTGTACACTTCATGAATAGCACAGGATATAATTCGATCTCACCTCCAGCTATTAAGTCATGATTTTTCCCACTTGTTACTAACTTGTTGTTCATTCAATTCCAGCTGATTTAGGCCTTTCAGGCCAACTGGCGGTGTTTTCAGCGATAAACCTCCTGAATTCAATCAGACTCCAAAGGTTGCGCTATTTTACTTTCTGTGACTTCCTCTGTATTTTGATAATCATAGATAAATTCTCTCTATGTTTTACACTTCACGGAATAGAAAAGGATATAAGTCCATATCACCCACCTTTGTTTCACACAAATTCCTGCATCGTTCGGACTTGAGGGTCAATTTCCAGCATTTTTGGCGTCAACACTGCTGATATGGAACAGACTCCAAGGTAGCCGTTTATATTTACGTAAAGTTTCTCTACTCAGATGTGTAGGGAAGAAATTTCCCTATTTTGTACACTTCATCGTATAGCACAGGATACAAGTCAATCTCACCTCCAGCTCTCAAGTCATGATTTCTCCCACTTGTTATGAACCCTTTTTCATTCAATTTCGCTCCAATTTAGGCCTTTAAGGCCAACTGGCATTTTTTTCAGTGATAAACATACTGAATTCAATCAGACTCCAAATGGTGCAGTATATATCTTTCTGTGACTTCTCTGTATTTGATGATCATAGATGAAATCTCTCTATGTTTTACACTTCATCCAGTAGAAAAGGATATAAGTCCATATCACCCACAGCTCTTAGGTCATGATTTCTCACACTTGTTGTTAATGCTTTTTCGTTCAAATCCAGCTGATTTAGGCCTTAAAATCCACCAGGCCATGTTTTCAGTGAGACGCCCCCTGAATTCAATCAGACATCAAAGGGTGCAGTATATATCTTTCTGTGACTTCCTGTACTTTGATGATCATAGATGAAATCTCTATGTCTTACACTTCATGGTGTAGAAAAGGATATAAGTCCATACAACAACAGCTCTTAAGTCATGTTTCTCACACTTGTTATTAATCTTTGATTCATTCAAATTCCAGGGATTTAGGCCTTTCAGGCCAACTGTCAGTGTTTTCAGCAAGAAACCTCCTGAATTCAATCAGACTCCAATGGTGCAAAATATATCTCTGTGATTCTCCATACTTTGGTGATCAAAGATGAAATCTCTCTATGTTTTTTACACTTTATCCAGTGTAAAAGGATATAAGTCCATGTTACCCACAGCTTTTAAGTCATGATTTCTCACACTTGTTATTAACACTTTTTCATTCAATTTTCTTCTGATTTAGGTACTCAGGCCACCTGGCATTGTTTTCACAGAGATACCTCCTGAATTCAATCAGACGCCAAAGGGTGCGGTATATAACTTTCTGTGACTTCTTGTACTTTGATGATCATAGATGAAATCTATGTTTTCTACTTCATGAGGTGGAAATAGATATAAGTCCATATCACCCACAGATATTAAGTAATGAATTCTTCCACTTTTTATTAACCATTTTTTTCATTCAAATTCCTGTCGATTTAGGCCTTTCAGGCCATCAGGAAGTGCTTTCAGTGAGAACATTGTGAAATCAATCACACTCCAAAAGGTGCAGTATATATCTTTATGGATCTTCCTTGTAATTTGATGTTTATAGATGAAATATCTCTATGTTTTACACGTCATGGAGTAGAAAATTATTTATGTCCATATCACCCACAGATCTTAATTCATGATTTCTCCACTTGTTTTAACCCTGCTTTCATTCAAATTCCTGCTATTTATGCCTTTGATGCCAAAGGAAGTGCTTCCAGTGAGGAACCTCCTGAATTCAATCAGACTCCAAAAGGTGCAGTATATATCTTTCTGTGATGCTCTGTTCTTCCATGATCACAGATGAAATCTTTCTATGTTGACATCTGATGGGGAAGAAAATGATATATGTCCATATCACCCACAGGGTTAAGTCATGATTTCTCCCACTTGTTATTAACCATTTTTCATTCAACTTCCTGATGACTTAGGCCTTTCAGGCCAACAGGCTGTGCATAAAGCGAGAAACCACCTGAATTCAATCAGACTCCAAAGGGTGCAGTATGTATGTTTCTGTGATTTCTCTGTAATTGATGATCATCGATGAAATCTATGTTTTATACTTCATGGGGTGGAAAAGGATATAAGTCCATATCACCCACATATCTTAACTCATGATTTCTCCCACTTGATATAAACCCTGCTTTCTTTCAAATTTCTCTTTTTTAGGCCTTTCAGGCAATAAAGCAGTGTTTTTAGGGAGAAAAGTACTGAATTCAATCAAAATCCTAAGTCTGCATTGCATATTGTTCTGTGACTTCTGTGTACTTTGATGATCATAGATGAAAACTCTCTAATTTTTACACGTCATGGGGTAGAAAAGGATATAAGACCATATCACCCACAGATCTTAAGTCATGATTTGTCCCACTTATTAAAACCCTTTTTTCATTCAAATGCCTGCTATTTTGGCCTTTCAGCTAACAGGCAAGTTTTTCAGCAAGAACTTCCTGAATTCAATCAGAATCCAAATGGTACAGTATATATCTTTCTGTGACTACTCTGTTCTTTGATGATCATAGATGAAAAATTTCTATGTTTTACACAAAAAGGAGTAGAAATAGGATATATGTCCATATTATCCATATATCTTAAGCCATGATTTCTCCCACTTGTTATTAACACATTTTACATTCAACTTCCTGCTGGTTTAAGTCTTTCAGTCAAACAGGCATTGTTTTCAGGTGAAAAATTCCTGAATAGAATTAGATTCCAAAGAGTGAAATATATATATATTTCTGAGACTTCTCTGTTTTGCTCATCATAGATGAAATCTATGTTTTACACTTCATGGAGTAGAAAAGGATATAAGTACATATGACCCACAGATCCGAAGTCATGATTTCTCCCAGTTGTTATTAACCCTTTTTTCATTCAAATTCCTGCTGATTTAGGCTTTTCAGTCCAACAGGCATTGCTTTCAGCGAGAAAACTCCTGAATTCAATCAGACTCCAAAGGGTGCCATATATATATCGTTCTGTGACTTCTCTGTAATTTTACGATCATAGATGAAATCTATGTTTTACATTTCAAGGAGTATAAAAGGATATAAGTCCATATCACCCACAGATCTTCGATCCTGATTTCTCCCACTTGTTATTAACCCTTCTTTCATTCAAATTCCTCTTGTTTTGGCCTTTAAGGTCATAAAGCAGTGTTTTCAGGAGAAAACTCCTGAATTCAATCAGGCTCCTAAGGTTGCATTATATATCTTTCTGTGATTTCTCTGTACTTTTATGATCATAGATGAAATCTCTCTGTTTTAATCTTCATGGGATAGAAAAGGATATAAGTCCATATCACCCACAGATCTTAAGTCATGATTTCTCCCACTTGTTAAAACCCTTCTTTCATTCAAATTCCTGCTATTTAGGCCTTTTAGTCCAACAGGCAGTGTTTTCAGTAAGAAACCTCCTGAATTCAATCAGACTCCAAAGGTTGCAGTATCTATCTTTCTGTGACTTCTCTGTACTTTTACGATTATAGATGAAACCTATGTTTCACACTTCATGGGGTAGTAAAGGATTAAGTTCATATAACCCACAGATCTTAAGTCACGATTTCTCCCACTTGTAAACAACTCTTTTTTCATTCAAATTAATGCTGGATTAAGCCTTTCAGTCCAACAATCATTGTTTTTGGGAGAAACTTTCTGAATTCAATCACACTCCAAAGGGTGCAGCGTATATTTTTATGGAACTTCCCTGTACGCTGATGTTTATTTATGAGATCACTGTATGTTTTACACTTCTTGGAGTAGAAAAGAATATAAGTCCATATCAGCCACAGATATTAACTCACGATTTCTCCCATTTGTTATTAAACCAACTTTCATTCAAATTCCTCTTACTTAGGCCTTTCAGTCCATAATGCAGTTTTCTCAGGAGAAAACTCCTGAATTCAATGAGACTCCTAAGATTGCATTTTATATATCTTTCTGTACTTTGATGATCATAGATTAAATATCTCTATGTTTAAGACTTCAGGGGTAGAAGAGGATATACTTCCATATAACCAACAGATCTTAAGTCATGGATTCTCACACTTGTTATTACACCTCCTTTCATTCAAATTCCTCTTATTTAGGCCTTTCTGGCCATAAGGTAGTGTTTTCAGGGAGAAAACTCCTCTATTCAATCAGACTCCTAAGGGTACAGTACATATCTTTTTGTGACTTCTCTGTACTTTGATGGTCAAAGAGAAATCTCTCTATGTTTTACACTTCAGAGGTAGAGAAGGATATAATTCCATATAACCCACAGATCTTAGGTCATGATTTGTCCCACTGTTAAAACACTTTTTTCATTCAAATTCCTGCTGTTTAGGCCTTACAGGCCAAAGAAAGTATTTTCAGGCAGAAATCAGATTCCAAAGGGTGCATTATATATCTTTCTGTGACTATTTTGTTCTTTGATGATCATAGATGAACTCTCTCTGTGTTTTACACTCATTGGGTAGAAAATGATATAAGTCCATATCACCCATAGATCTTAAGTCATGATTTCTCCCAGTAGTTACTAACCCTTTTTTCATTCAAGTTCCTGCTGATTTAGGCCTTTCAGTCCAACAGGCATTGTTTTCAGCGATAAACTTCCTGAATTCAATGAGAATACAAATGGTGCAGTATATATCTTTCTGTGACTTCTCTGTACTTTGATGATCATACATGAAATCTCTCTATGTTTTACAGTACTTCTTGGAGTAGAAAGAATAAGTCCAAATCATCCACAGCTCTTAAGTCATTATTTCTCACATTTGTTTTTACCCTTTGATTCATTTCAATTCCTGTGATTTAGGCCTTCAGGCCAACGGGAGGTATTTTTAGTGAGAAACCCCCTGAATTTAATCAGACTCCAAAGATTGCAGTATGTATCTTTCTGTGACTACTTGTACTTTCATAACCTAGATGAAATCTCTCTATGTTTTTCTCTTCATCCAGTAGAAAAGGTTATAGTCCATACAACCCAGAGCTGTTAAGTCATGATTTCTCCCACTTGTTACTAAACTTTGTTTCATTCAAATTCCTACATTTGTCCGCCTTGAGGGTGAACTCCAGTATTTTCAGCAACAAGGCTTCTGAATTGAAACAGACTACAAAGGAGCAGTTTATATCTTACTTAACTATTCTCTACCTAGAGATACAGGTATAAAATTTCCCTATGTTGTACACATCATCGAATAGCAGAGGCTATAAGTCCATCTGACCTCCAGCTCTTAAGTCATGATTTCTCCCACTTGTTATGAACCCGTTTTTCATTCAAATTCCAGCCGATTTAGGCCTTTCAGTCCAACTGGCAGAGTTTTCAGTGATAAACCTCCTGAATTCAATCAGACTCCAATGGGTGCAGTATATAGCTTCCGTGACTTCTCTGTACTTTTATGATCATAGATGAAATCCCTCTATGTTTTACACTTCATGAAGTAGAAATGGATATAGGTCCATATCACCCACAGCTCTTAAGTAATGTTTCTCACGCTTGTTATTAAGCTTTGTTTCATTCAAATTC
>PVHY01024035.1:9661-20270 GCA_004024945.1 Uropsilus gracilis
CAGGCGGGACTCGAACCGCGATCCCTAGCCCCGGCCTCTTCATGGGCTGAAGCTTACAAGCACGAGCCACTGCGCCCGGCCTGAAAGGGAAAAAAAAAAAAAAAAAAAAAAGCTTTATTTTTTAAGATAATGTTATCTAAAGAAAATCTGAAAATGCACTACACCTATATGTATATATTAGTGTGTTGTATATATTCGTATACATATATTAGCATATATCAGCATTTTCTTCAGGTAAACCTGGTTGTTTTGAATGATGACTGGAAATGTATAGAATCCAAGATCTGAGACCTATGATTGAATTTTTGGGTGATAAGTTTTGACAGAAAACACTGTGAGACAAGCGTTTGACTGAGCTGTGTTAGTCTATTCAAAGCTTTTTCAATGGAATCTTTAATAGTCCGTGGTAAATCTTGCCAAAGTTTCAACTATTTAGTTATATTCACATCTTAATATTTAAAACAAGAAACTGGGCAACAAACCATAGATTCATTGAATTACTGAGACATCGAAGCTCAAACGAAAATAAACATAAGGCAAATAATAGATAAGTACACTGGAACTGCACCCCACCTGATATTTAAGTCTTCTAGGTAATCAAAGAGGATAAAAAAAAAAAAAAGTCTACGCTGAGGCTAAATAATAAAAAGTGTAAAAGCTTTGGCAACATTTAAAGTAATGACTATATGTGCTCATTATTAAGGAGGAAGTATTCAATTGTCCAGGTTCTGGGACTCTGAGGAGGAAGGAATCAGGAGCCACCATTGTGCTCTTCCTATGAAGTAACCTGAGTTGAGCTGAGTAATCTCAGTGGCAGCACCAAAAACAAGTGAAAAACAAACAAACAAAACCTGAGTATCACTAAAGATGATTTAGAAATGCCACAATATGTCAGCTTTGAAAGAAAGTTTTAATCCCAGGAGAGAATAGGTTTCATAGGGTTTTACTGAAGAAAATGAAATTAAGTGATTTAACTTCATTTAAGTGAAGTTAAGTGAAAATTGTTATTTATAACATTTCTTGGAAGAGGAAAAACGTGCTCTTGCAGTTCAGCATCTGATGACTAAGCAGTTTTGATTTAACAAAGTGGTAAAATGAAAGAAATGTGTGCTAATGTCATGTGAGAGTCCTAACAGCCCTGGATGGAACATTTCTGGAGGCTGAGAACATGAGAGTCACAGTGGGAAATTTCAATCATTTGGTTTCTCAGACCCAATTATATTGAATATCATGCTGTTTAACTCAGAGTGAATATAAGTATTTTACCATCCTTATTTATTTTTATTAATTTGAATGTTTTAAATAAATTACATATTGTATGAAAATTATACGAGGTTATACACTTTTTACCATATATTTTTTCAGAGTGACTCCTAGCCAAAAATAGGTACTGAATAAATATTTTGAGATAATCTAAGGACTTAAAATAGAAATGTTTATGATTAATAAATTAATAGAAAATTGAGGAATATTGGCACTATATTCACTGCAGTAAACACACACACACACACACACACACACACACACATATATATATAGAATATAGAACTAGTTAAAATAAAAGTCCTCTATCTTTTCAGTCCTTTTTATTTCCTCCCCTCACATTGTTGTCTAAAGGCAATCATTGTAACATAGTTCATATAAAATACACATTATTTACCAATAATACTATTGGCATTATTAGCTGGGCCAGGAGGTGGGATAGGCATCTCCAGTTTTTATTGACACTTAATTTTTACAAAAATCCTTGCAAGTGACATTATATTTCCATTGTGCCACTTAAAGAAGTAATAAAACTGAGAAAGAATAGAGAACATGCTAAATGGATATCAAATGACAGAGCTTGGTTCCAAACCAGATATTCTGTATGCAGACCTCGCATTCTTACAAAATTTCGCTATCCATTACAATTTCTAAACTTTTCCAGAACTTACATTCCATGCTAAACAATCCATTTTCATTTCTTTCCATGTTGAAATACTTGGTTTCTCCTAATTTTTTTTTCACTCTTGCCTAAAAGACAGCGATACAGGCTTAGTATAATATACTGTCATTTGCTTATCAATGCACATACATTTAAACTTATTTCAGTGAAAGAAAATTTAAGTATATGTCTATGTTTTCTACCTGTCATAATTTAGAATAAATTTATAAAATTAGAGCTCAGAATTTCAACATTTATAAGCTTATATGAATCTATACATGATAGTGTGATGAGTTAATTTTCAAACTATTGTGAAATTAACATGATCATAAGCCCTCAGAAAATTGAAAAAATCTTATTGCTGATACTTAATTTTAAATTATATTGATTGCACTTTAGCTTGTGTATTGACCATTCATAAACTTTGTCTATTAACTGTTCCTTCATATTCATTGCCCATCTTCCTATAAGAGCTTAATCTTTTGCTCACAGTAGTTTAGAATTCTTTGCATATTAATAGAAGTCTCCTTTAGCTGTCAAGTATGTAACTTTGTTATTGTCACTTGTATTTTTCATTTTTATCATCACTTTTTATTTTTGCCTTTTGAAAATATCTTCAATCTTACCTAATACACAAACATATAGGCATTATCCCTACATTTGTATGTACTACTCAGTTTGCTTTTTATTTTACTTTTAACTAATTTATTCATTTGTAATTCATTCCGATGTGATAGCTTTTCTTAGCCATTTGACCCCAGTTATTATGGCATATGGTTTTCTGATTATAAGTACATCTGTGTAATATATGAGATCTTCATTATGAAGTTACAGTTTAAAAATAGAAACAAACAAAAGCATGAAGGTATTTATAAAGTTCCATTCATCTACATTTTGAAAATTCAAGGAATGTTTTAATTTCAGAAAAATGAAGTTCCCATATAAAACTGCTGTTTGTGGGCCAAAAATTTAAGACATTGCAAATAGGAAAAACCATGTCATTTTATAAAATTAGAAACACATGAGGAGAGAACATATACATAATTTTCAGTTTTAAAACTTGCAAACTTTACACTCTTCCATGTGTACAAGGAAAGTCCACATCTTTTCTTGTATTTTAGAATCTTTATATATAAAACAAACTGGGGAATAACTTGTATTTCACAGATTTAGGAATCATTTTTTATATACACAAAGTGAAACTTTCTAGGAGTAGACCCATGGTCCATGTTGCTATTAGACTTGGGTAGAATAATCAAATAACAAGTTCCTACTACAAAACACTGATGAAAAGTGCAACAAAATATTTCTATAAGATAATAGCCATAGATATAGTAACTAATTGCTTATGAGCTCTATGTTTTTTTTTCAATTCTATTCTGTCTTATTAAGCATATCTCTCGTAGCTTAGAAGTATATTACAATAAATTAATCATTAAAAAACAATAACTTCACTCAACTTATTTGATAGAAAAAAAGGAAAATACAATTGATCAGTTGCTATGACTTTTCACATAAAAAGATAGAAGTTACGTAGGAAAATAAGTTTCATTCAGCCTGACAACCCTTATCTCAATTAGTTGTACACTAGACATGGAATAGCTAGCTGCTTCTCTAAATGGATGATAAACTCCAGCCTCAAAAGTTTGTAACATTTTTTATGCCTCTGCAGGAGTGAGGCCATAATTCCTGAGATCATATCATGCATACAATCATCAGTCTCTGTATTTACAGGCATACATGGTGTGCTTATTTGTTTAATTTTAGATGTAGTATACCTTTGAGTATGAATGTGTATAAACATGAATCAGGAAAAAAGGTATGAGAATTCTAGAGGGTAATATTTAATTTTTCCTTAAAAATGAGCTCTCACCTATTTCTGGTGTGTTGAAAACGAAGCTTGTAATTTCCCAAAGGTGTAGAGTGAGAAATAGATAATATTGGGAAATTCATCAGTGGGCTTTTTTGCTTTAATGAAAAATATGAACATGTAAAGAAAGATTGTTTCTGCCAGTTGTGGCAGCATTTAGGAATGTATGAAAAGATGTCTTTATAATAAACTGAACATAAACATATATGCCATTAAAAATTCAATAACTTTATTTTGCTTTCAGCTTCCAGTATGACAGAAAAACATATTTAATGATGGAATCAAAGGGACTGTGGCTGTATTTTCCCCTCATCTTCTAGCAACAGAGGTTCACTTTTATCCCTTAAGTAAAGAAAAAGGCATCAAAAAGGCAAGATTGAAAAAAAAATAAAAGCAAAGAACAGTAGCTTTAAAAAGAACACTGATCGGATATGTCCCACTCTGTGAATATCTATATTCATTTATTTAGTAGGAAACATCTGCTGGGATATGAAAACATTTATTATTTACTATAATTTTCCATTGGGCTTTATAAATTTGCTAGGGTAGAGCAGATACAAAAAAAAAAAAAAAAAGAAACTAAGCAAAAGGATTAAAGTAACAACAGCATAAATAAAATAAAATAACATGACACCAATTTCACTTTGTATGTTTGACAAACAGGTCAATTAATGTTATTTTGATTTCCCTACAGCTACATGTCAATGTATTTTTTCCTTGTAAATGTTTGGCTTCTTTGTCAAGAATCATCTATCACATTTCCTTGCCTTTTTAACTTCCTGTTTATAGAGAATCTGTAATTTGTTTAACTTAAAATTTTGAAACTGTTCTCTAATGATAATAATTATTTTAAAGTGTGTGTAAAATAGAGATTACAATCTATATGTGAAATTGCATATATTTTTTCCACTATTATTGCAATGGATTATGTGTTGCCATTTAATATTAATGAAAATTTACAAAGCAACATCAATGGCAGAAAAACCTGTTTAAGATATTCTATCATTTAATTCATTATTTTCTTCCTACAAATAAATCTGTAGCATGGCTAAGTTGTGGCTCAAATATTATGTTAGTAATTCCACATATTAAAATCAGACAGATTCACTGAACTAGGAATTCACAGCAGTGAAAGAAAAATGCAAACTGGAAACTTGATGAAGCAGCCACACTGGGTAAAGACACAATGAAAAGTGATGAAAACACCTGCTTTGCATATGACTGGGACTCCAGGGTTGTACAAACTGTATCAAACACACTGGAAAGCTGTATTTAATAACTCTTGGAAGATGAGCACATGGGTTATTGATCAGGAAAGAAACTCTAGGTTTAGTTATATAAATTTGTGCATTTGGAAAGAAAATATCATTGGATAATCTTACAAGTTAAGAATGAAAGGATCTGATAATTATTAGAATTTATGAAGCATAAGACCCACTTTCACCACTTTCATATATTGTAGAGAAATTTCTTAAAATAAAAAAAAATATGACTAGATATTAATCTTGGTCTCAGTATATCTTTGAATTTTTTTCTTCATGCCATGATAATTAATGACCTTAGAATACGTAGAATAAAACATATAGCTGTTCAAAGTGCACACACTAGCTTGATAATAATGTGAAAAACATAGTATTATGAACCAACTATATTTAATCCTGTAATTAAACAAATAAAATTCTATCTAGATGATTACCTTTAAAACCTCAATTGTCATTTAAAGACATGGTGATGGTTTTAATTAAAATTGAGTTCCTAAACGAACAAAAAAATGGAACTAAACAAGTGGGATACCACCAAACTAAAAGTCTCTGCAGCAAAAAATAAATTAATTAATTAAATAAATAAAAGACACCCTACTGATTGGGAGAAAATATTTTTATATCATATATCTGATAAGGGGCTAATACCCAAGATTGGTAAAGAATTCATACAATTGAAGAAAAAGAAAATAACCCAATTCAATAATTGAAGAAAAGCAAAATAGAAGGTGTCATTCGATACTTTAAAAATGCTCACCATCACTTGTGAAAACTTCAGTTACTCCTGAGAGAATGACCTATTTTGAAAGAACCAAAAAAAATTGGCAAAGCTGTAGAAAAAAGGCAATACTTATTTCCAGCTGATGTAAACACTGATTGAACCAGCACCAATGAAAAATAGTATGGAGATTCCCATAAATATTAAAAATAATTATATGATATGATTCAGCAATTCCACCCTAGGTATCTACCAGTTTAATGCAAACAGTAATACAATGGAACATATCCAATACTCCTATATTCATTGAAACTTAATAACTAAAAAGAACATGGAATAAACTGGAAGGTGAATAAACTATAAAATAACTTAGAATTAGAAAGACAAATTAATGCTGTATATTTTCATTCATAAGTGGAATTCAGAGAAAATAAAGGAAAAGACTAAGTCAACAAAAATGAACACAACTATTTTACTATAGAACTGAAGCTACTAGAAGAAGTAGATCTGGGAAAAGTGGCATCAAAGTAAGGGAATCTAGTAGAATCAGGTGTTTTAATGGTGGATGTGGAGTTTTAACATACCTTTGTACCTCTGAAATTATAAACAAGGTTGTAAGCCATCGTTACATTAGTAAAAATATCATGTTTAAAGATAAAACAGTGAATTCTTAAGTGAAAGTAGTTCATTAACCTTTTATGGATGTGTTTTTGATGAATTTCATAAATGGTTTCAATTTAGACGGAGAAACAGCTATGGATTAAGCTTGCAGCTGCTCATACACTCAGTATTATTGCTGTTACTATTGTATAGTGCAGCTCATCAAAAGGAGGCTAAAAATTCAGGGATGTCTCTGAAGCTCAGCGAGTTAAGTAGGTTATATGTATGATCACGGGCTGTTCTTATGACTGATTGTCTACTCTATAATGATCAATTATCCCCAATTTTAGTAGGAATTTATGCACAGCCTTACTAAAAAAGAGTCATGCAACATCAGACGGCACTGCTCAATAAAAGACTGTTTGATGGATTTGGTGGTTGAATCATTAGTAACAACTAAAATTACCCAAGTTCTACCTAATGCAAATGAACTCATTGTATCCAGATACAAAACAGGAATGGACATTAAGTCACCATCTGCTCCTTTTCAGAAATTAGAATTTAGATGAATTTTTTCATAAATTTCGGTAACAAGAAAAAATTGCTGATGGACTTAGAGTTTCAAGAGAGTATACATATGGAATAGTTGAATCTTTACCCCAAAGTTATATTTTACCAATGAAAATTTTGATGGACCAATATCTGGACTCTATCATGATAGTAATTTGTAGGAAGGTAATTTCAAAGAATAATGACCTTCTATACAAACCCAAAATGTCATATAAGACCACTAAGCTTCTGCACTTCTTATATGCTCAGTTTCATTTCCATACGTGGCAAAGATGTAACTGAAGTTCATTTTGCTATTCTTGACAGTTCTATGTGATGACATTTCAGATCATCTGGGTACACAACACAGATCCAGAAATCACTTAATTGTGAAAGAACATGTGTCCACTGGTATTTTAAAAAAACTTTTTCTGTTTATATGAGAACAACAGCATATAGTGATATTACCATTTTCATATACTTTATTTTAAATATTATGCTTTTATGAAATAGAACATACTTATGTTAATATTTTTATTTATTTTTTTCAACATACAGAATTTTTTTCCCCTCAGGTGTAGTCATCATAGTTTTTCTACTATCAAAATGACCACAGTTTTCCACCACTCTCACTCTGAGTTCTCTTTCTACTCTGCCCTCTACTCTACCCCTTTTTCTCCCTTATCTCTCCCCTCCTGTTTATCATTTTTTTTAATGATACAAAAAATAAATAAAGAGAACTAAAGTCTCTTGGTGCTTATTTCTCATATATACATTCTCTCTGTAGATATATAGATAAATACAGATATAGGTATAAATATATAGTATGTATATACATATAAATGTGTGTGTACATATGCATGTTTGTTACATTTTCACATAAATATATAAAGAGAAAATTTACTAATGGGAAAAGTAAAACATATAGTTTTAACACATGAAAAAGCCTGTCTCATGATTAATAAAATATACAAAGCAGTTTGTATTCCTAGTAATCAAATTTAATAAGGGTAGGACTTCACAAGAGTGTAGCAAAGTGAAAACACTTATAAACTACTACAAAAATCTATAAATTGGAACTCCTGAAAAATATTTTACACGTGCAGTTAATTATAGATACATATACTATAAATCACTTAAATATTTACATACAACTTGACTATTTTTGCTCTATTTTCACTTTATTATTTACATGCAAGTGACCTTTCTAAATATAATAATATTCTTTTTCTAAGCTTCCAAATGTTTTATTACAATTCATAATTTGTCCCTTGAATGTTACTTCATTACTGATTGTGTAGATAAAGTTTGAGTTGTTATCACTTTCTGCCATTAAATAAGTCAAAGAGATCAGCAGTCTCCTTAAGACCTTCTTGGAATTTTGTTTGCTTTAAAAAGATTTCTCTGTTTAAAGATATTAAAAATCGAGGCTTATTATATTTTTATGTTTTACATGAACTTATATATATATTTAATTTTTATTACAAATATTAATTATAAAGTAAATAAAATTTGTTTCATAGGCTTACATATAATTTTAGAAATTCTATTGTTATGTTGAATTTACTTCATATATATTCTCTTCTAATTATTTTAAGTTAAAAATATGAATCTCATATAAACACATCATATGCATGCCTAGAAAAATTACAGTTATTGATTTATAATATTTTGAGATGGCCCAGGGATCAAAATTGCTTGCTTTGACCCATTAGAAGACAAGCTATTATCCAAGAATGAGACAATATGGGAAAATTCACAACAATGGTGGTAACACTGAAGCAAACCCTGCACCTCAAAAACCAACAGTTTGTTGATTGCAGGTGGAAATCTACACACTGTGGTGATGGAAGAAAGATGAAAGTGATATGCAGAGGTGGATATTTGGGAGGCAGTGATGACTGGGCTGGGAGTTCTATCAAAAACCCTGGATAGGGGGGATATAGCTATTATGAAGGTTCATTCTTTTGTTCCAGATGAGGACCAGAGAAGAGAAGCTGAGGTACTTCATAAAGGGTCAGAACTCAGGAATGTTACTAAAAGTGAAAGAACAGAATAGATAATACACCCCTCCCCAAACCACTTACCTGTACTGCCACTGTGAAAGGCACTTTTGTGGATAGAGGGTTAATGTCAGATTCCAAAGATGAGCAACAGAATCAGGGCTTGAAGAACACATCCAAAACATGACTTGATCTCCTCAATGGCCCAGAAATCCCAGTGATATAGCAGTAAATACTCACAATCAAAAAATCTGCAAAAATAAATTAATTAATAACAGACACAGAAAAAGAAAAATAAGATGGTTTGAGCACTCATATCAATAATCTCATGAGCCAACCCCCGCCTCCAGGTTCCTCCGGAAACCTGCCCAACTTGCCCATGCCAGGTTAGCTGCTGGAGGTCACCGTGCCGGCTCCAGACCTGTGGGAGGGACCCCTTCACCATGCCACCCCTCTGCCATCCCTGGGAGCCAACCCCCACCTCCAGGTTCCTCCGGAAACCCGCCCACCTTGCCCACACCAGGTTAGCTGCTGGAGGTCAATGGCGCCGGTGCCGCAAGTGGTACCGGTGCAAATTACTAACTAAACTGAAGTACAGATCTACTTTCAACCTGGAATACACTCCCATCAACATGCCAACCAACACAAGATCCATGGTTTCTCAATATGTAGAACAGATTCGAAAGGAAAACACAGTAAGGAGAAAAACTTTAAACATGCAAGCAAGCCCTACAGGAAGTAATCCATCGCCAACAAAGAAAGAACAATCTCCAGAAAACACCAAAGAAATGATTTGCATCTCAGAAAAAGATACCTCTATTAACATGTTAAATGCACTCCAGCAATTAAGAGAAGAATTAGAAAAAAAGGACAACAGTATGATAGAAACAATTAATGCACTAAGGGAGGAAGTAGAGACATATAAAAAAGAAAGCATCAATATGCATAACCTAATCAACGAACTAAAGAATGAAAATGAATCCCTAAAATTGAAATTGAAAGAGACTCAAGATTTAAAGGTTGCAATAGATGAGCTCAAAAATGCACAGAAAAGCCATGGCAGTAGAATAGATGAAATAGAGAAATGAATCAGCACACTTGAGGATACAGAAATAGAGAGGACAAAGAAAGAAAAAGAGAGAGAAACAAAGGAGGAGGACTGAATACAAGCTCAGAGACATGTCAGATTCCTTAAGGAAAAGAAACATAAGAGTAATAAGAATCCCAGAAGGAGAGGAAAGAGTTATGGGAACTGAAAGACTGTTCAAAACAATAATAGAGGAGAACTTTCCAAATCTGAAGAAAGAAATAAATATAGACATACAGGAAGCCAAAAGGACACCAAACTACTTTAATGAAAGAAAAGCCACAGCAAGACACATCATCGTAAAACTTTCTAGAACCCAAGATAAGGAAAAAATAATGAGAATAGCTAGAGAAAAGAAACAGACAACCTACAAAGGAAAACCCATTAGACTGACCTCAGATTTTTCTGAAGAGACACTCCAGGCAAGGAGAGAATGGAGTCACATCTACAAAAAACTCCAAGAAAAAATGTGCCAGCCAAGAATACTCTACCCTGCAAAGCTATCCTTCTTCTACAAAGGAAAAATTAGAACCTTCTCTGACAAGCAAAGTCTCCAGAAATTTGCTACCACTAAACCCCCACTCCAAGAAATTTTG